>JAODAL010015156.1:0-84887 GCA_025379985.1 Phyllomedusa bahiana | reverse complement strand
AATTATTCTTTTCTACACTTTTTAGAACTTTTTTTTTTTATCCCATTAAGGGAAAACTATTTAACACTTGCTTTTAAACTTAGTAATTTGTTAGTATACTTCTGTATACTAGTACATTATAATCTGTGTCAGTATGACACAGGCTGCAGTCAGGACAGCACACAGTGTGCCCAGACCGCAGGATTTCAATACAGTCAGCCCCGGGGCTACTTTAGGTCCCCAAGTCTAACTGTACAGACATTCCCACTGGGAGTCCTGATGACCTGATAGAGCGGTGGAATCCCCTTTGATTATGCCACGGTCACAGATCGGATCAGAGGCTTCCTCTGGCACCTGGCATTAAAAGAGACTGCTCTAGGAATGGAGCTGTTAATTACTCTGTTCCTAGTTCGATTACGGTGCTAGTAGCTGCAAAACCCGTCTGCATTGACATCTTTTGGTGTTGCTACAGACTAATGACCTGCACCGTTCGCCGTTAAAAGTCGGCGGGCGTTAATGGGTTAAAGCCGTTTTTTTGTTTTGTTTTTTCGAAGGAAGAAATATGGGCAAATACAAGGATCTGACAAACTCTGACAAGGGCCAAATTGTGATGACCAGACCACACGGTCAGGTCATCTCCAAGTCAGCTGGTCTTGTGAGATGTTCCCCATTATACAGTGGATAGTACCTACCAATAGATATCCAAGGGAGGACAACCAGTGTATTGGTAATAGGGCCATGGGTGCCCAAGGCTTATTGCTACACATGGGGAGTAAAGGCTAGCCTATCTGGTCTGATCCCATAGAAGAGCTACTGTGGCACAAATTATTGAAAAAGTTCCTATTGCCTATGACAGAAAGGCATCAGGACTCCCAGGGCATTGCAACTAGACCATTCATGCTGACCCGTGTCCATCACCGATACTGTGCCATGCCTACAATGGGCACAAGAACTGAGCCAGGGAACAACGTAAGAAGTTGGCCTGGTCTGATGAATGACATTTTCCTTTACATAATTTCGATGGTCAGTTGCATGTGTTACTTAGATATTAAGGAGAGATCTTCCCTTCCTTAGATATTTAGGGGAAGGTAATGAACCGGCCGCAAAAGACAGAGAGGTAGCCACACTTGTACAACCTTCTCTGTTCGCTTCTTTGGGAGTTACAAACACTGGATGGCTGTATTCAGGACTACCATAGAAGTGAACAGAGAGAGACAAGCAATCAGGGCCACTTCTCCATTGTCTGCAACCGGCTTGTTTTCATCTCCTATCCTGAAAGTTAGAAAATGGAAATACCCCTTTAAGATGTGCCGTTACACCTTTTCCATATGTTAGCTTCAAATGCGATGAATTTTTAATTCATCCACTTTTATTCAGTTTTTCTATAATTACCATTTTCCATTTTAATTGAAATCAGAAGTATTTTCTTAAAATGGATATTTTCCAGTACACACATCTAATTAACAGGCGAAAAAAATTCCATTTCATCAGAAGAAATGGCTTCTGCTTATTATGAAAAATGCATTTCATTATATTAATTGGATTTAGAGCTGTGGTGTGACATCTCCGTTCATTCAGACACAACAACATTTGCATCGCTCATGCATATGTTTACATAGGAGACCAATACCGACACCTTCAACTCCGCACCACAGTTATAGAAGTCAAATGCTTTCGGAATATAATGGGCCTCATTTATAAAAACTGTCTAACAGTGAGACTGTCCTTGTTGCCCATAGCAACCAGAGCCCATAAAAACCAATCAGAGCTCACAGCAACCGATTAGAGCCCATAACAACCAATCAGAGCTCAGCTTTCAGATCCTTTACCGCTCCTGAAAACTGAGCTGAGCTCTGATTGGTTGCTATAAGCTTGTTTGGTTTTTAATAAAAGCTCTGTTTGGGGTTGCTATAGCTCTGTTTTGGTTGTTAGGGGCTCTGATTGGTTGCAAAGGGCTTGTTTGGGTTTTCCCCTGTGAGCTCTAAAGGGTTTGCTATAAGTCTGATTGGTTTGTTATGGGCTTAAATTTTTTGGGCAAATGAGTCTGATTGGTTTTTTTTGGGGCTCTGTTTGGGTTCCCTGTGGGCTCCAAATTGGGTTTTTTAAAGGGGGCTCTAAATTGGGGTTGCTTTTGAGCTCTGTTTGGGTTGCTAGGGGGCTTTTATTGGTTGTTAGGGGCTTGTTTGGGTTTTCAAAGGGTAAAAAGGGTCTCACTGCGAAAGTTTTTGATTTATGGCCTTGTTGCTTTTTCAAGCAATACTTTTAAAAAATTTTAATCAAAAGGAAACAATTTCCCCTTAACCCTTTGGGGCTAGAGTTTACCCTAGGCTTTCTGGGGCTCTTACTGAAAAAATTTCCCAGGGGATTTTGGCAGTCTTGGGAATAAAACTAAACCAGCTTGAAAATTTCTCAGAAATCACTGTTGTTAAGAGTCAATGGTGATTTCTCATAATTGTTGTATGCTGAGATTTCTGCTGAGTCAGTAGGACACTTAATCCCGCATTAATGTCAGCGACTGGAATAAACACAACGGACCTTATGTATGAAAACTGTCGGGAAAGTAAGACGCCCTTTATTTCGAAAACCCCAATCAGGTAAAAAGCCCCCAAGCTCAACGCCCAAATCAGAGTCACAGAAACCCAAAACAGAGCTCACAGCAAAAAATCAAGTACAGAAAACCAAAACAGAGCCCATAGCAACCAACGGAGCTCATAGAAACCAAAACAGCCCCAAAAGCCCCCCAGAGCTCTTAGAAACCAATCAACCCCCATAGAAACCCAACGACTCACAAAAACCAAAATCAGAGCTCACAGAAAACCAATCAGATCAAAGCAACCAGAGCTAAATGCAACCAGCCCAGACCCCCAAAGAAACCCAAATCAATAGCTCAAAGCAAACCAATCGAGCTCAAAGCCCCCAATCAGACTCATAGAAACCCAAATCGAGCTCATAGAAACCCCAAACAGAGCCCTTTAAAACCCAAATCAAGTCACAGCAACCAATCAGAGATGGAAACCCAAATCAAGCTCCCCAAAACCCAAAAAAATCGGGACCCCCATAGAAACCAATCAAGCCCCAGCTTTCTTTTTTTCTAAAATTATTTTAAATAAAAGGGCGGGAGCTCTTTTTGGTTGTATGAATCTGATTGGTTGCTAGACTCTGATTTTTGTTGGGGAAAAAAAAAAAACCAAAAAGGGCGTTTTACTGCGGGGACAGTTTCATACAAAAGGGAAAAAAGTATCAAATGACAAAATGTTTCCTTTAGGGGAAATAGAATTAGTAACATCTTCTTTTATGCTCCCTCCCCCCCCAAAAAATGAATTTTAAATTTACCCTCCCCAAAACCTTTTTAAATTGGGGGTTTTCTCGCTACAAGATCAAAATCTGAAAAGAGGGGGGAAAAACAGAAAAAAATAAGCACTTTTGAAAGGGTTTGCTTTACAAAATATTCTTATACCCAAGATATGAGTAATCTGTGTTTTCTACACCTAAAACAGCCTGGGGCGGGCCTCGCCCCTTTTCTGTGTTGGGGGTTGACTGATATTTTTTCACCCTGTTGGGAAACCCCCCCCCGGGATGGAACACGCCTCCGTGCTTTTAAAGGGCTGTGTGCACTCTGTGCTTATCCCCTCAGCTGTGAAAAATTGAAAGTGAAATAGTTGATTTGGCTTTTTTTGTTTTTGGCCCGGGGGTCTCTAAAATAAAGCCCTCTTTTAAGTTCTCCATCCCTCCCTCCTAGCTCTGTTTTTTGAAAACCTGGGAAAATTACTGAGTCTGGAGACTAAATTAAATCTCCCCCCCCAAATAAAACCCACCTTTATACGGGTCTGTTCCCATCACCCATAAAACCCCCAGCCTTAAACACTTTGCTCCCCCTCTACCCCCTGCCTGATAAAAAAGGGGGGGAGAGCAGCTTGAATTTTTTCAATTTTTTATGGGAAAATATTTACCCCAAACCCGGTTTTTTTCTCCCCCCACAAGCCCTTGAAAATTTAAAACAGCTTTTGCGGTTTTAAAGAACTAAATACGGAGGAGGTTGCAGACCCTTTTGCATTTTCTACCTTCCATTGCTTACACAAAATTGTGATCCCCAATAGTTTTCAGTGGGGGGAAGACCCCCCCTACTGGGGGAGAGACACACCCCGGGTTTTTGAAGCTAAAAAGAAGTTCAACAGCTAAAGTCTGCAAAACCCAAGGGGATAGAAAACCCCTTTTTAAAGGGCAAAGCATTTTTTTTTCCGTCACATTTGTTTCTTCCTCCCCACCTTCCAAACCCCCCAAACCCTTTTTTAAAGTTTTTCCAATTTTTATAGACATATGAGGGGGTTTTTTTTCACGTGAAAAAATACTTTGTAACAATTTCCCTTGACCGTACCATTAAAAAATGAGAAAGAGGGAAAAAAATTTTTAAGTGTGGTTTCAATGTTTATAAAAAAAAAGTTAAATTTCGGCCCTTTTTTTCAGAGGATTTGTTTTTATGATGTTCACTATTTGTTATAAATATAATATAAATATATCATATTATATATTATCTGTAATGTGCGATCCGTTTCAAATTCCAGTGAAACCAAATATGTAGAGTTTCTGTTATGTCTTCGTATTTAAAAAAAAAAATTTTTCAATTCTTTTTAAAATTTTCGTTTCGGCGCCATTTGTTTTGCGACCCAAAAACTTTTATGTTCTTCCCCCTATGGACGGAGGGGGGGGGGGGGGGGGAGGGGGGACATTTTTTTCGGGTTTTAAGGGCGTTTATTTGGTTTCCATTTTTAGATTCAAATTTATTTTATCCCCCTTTTTTTATATATTTCTTTTCTTCATAGTGTTTAAAAATTTGGATTAAACAATGTTATAAATTTTTATCGATCGGATTTTTTTTTTTTTTGTAAAAAGGGGAAAAGGGGGATGGGTTTTAAAATTTTAAAACTTTTTTTTTTATTTTTTATACATTTTTTTTTTTACTGCTACACTTAGTCACCCTTAGGGTACTTGATCACTAGGGGGGGCCCCATTGTTCAATTTTCCCTTGGGCAATGCTGTACAGAAAGGGTTTTTTGGGTCCACTCAGGCTGCGGGGCTGGTAGCAACTTTCTAACCCCGCACCCCCCATATTTTTCGCTCCCGGGCAATGGTAAGAAAAATTGGGTATGGAAAACCATTTCTAAAGGGGGGCCAAAAATGCCTCGAAAAATAGACAGGCCCCCTGGTTTACTCTAAGCACCTTTTCCAGGGGGAATTGCACCAGAAGGGGTAATTTAAAACCCCCTTTGCCCCATTGCAAAAAATAAAATGGGTCCCCCCCCAAACCATGGGGCACTTTTCGAAAATAAAATATAAGTTGTATGTAATTTTATTTGTACTTCTTAATCTACTTCAATAACGTTTCTAACATGCCGAGAAATATAGGATGTAAAATGCATTATAAAAAAAAATAAGCGTGCTTGCTCCCCTTGGGGTCATAGAACCGGCCCTTCCATTTTTAACCAATCATAGGCGAAACTACTTTTCTCCTAAGACTCAATGGGGGCGAGTAGCCGCATCCGATTGGTGTTTTGGGGACGAGCCCTCCCGGGTTTTAACCCCTTTACAGGGCCCGCAAAAGTTCTGTTTTGGACATTTTTAATTTTTAACGCGCCCCCCCATCGCCCTTTTCTACTTTTCATCGAAAAACCCTTTCCCCTGATTGGTCAGTTTTTTGATTTTCCGCCTGGCTGAACCCCAAAAACTTTAAATTACAGGTTTTCCATAGGGTAAAAGGCACGTTTCATTCTGCCTTTTCTATTGGTTTCCCTTTTTTTCCCATATACTATAATGGACCGGAGTAGCCTGCCTCCTGATTGGGGCCCAAGAGGCCCAAAACCCCCCTCCTTTTCCCGCCAATCACCACCTTTTTTTCTAATTTTTTTTTCCCGTCCTTTTTTTCAAACTGTTCCCCCTTTCATTTGTTTTGGTTTTAAAGGTCCCCCCCATTTGAAAAATAAGGGGATACTGTCGTCGCAAATTTATTTTGGGGGCTTCTGCCGCCCCAAAGAGAAGGGGCAGGTATTTAGGTTACGCCCCGGGTTCCCCCCCCGAGAAACGCGCATTAGGATTTTTTTTTTCCCTTTTTGTTTTATAAGGTTTTTAGCTCTTTCCACGAGTTTGTTTTACATATAATAAAACCTTTATTAACAATAATCCACGCCTCATGGAGCTTTTGAATAGAAGAGCGCCGGGGACCCCACTTTTTTTTTCTTCCCCCGTTCACCCCCCGCTGCCCGCACATTCTTGTTTCTTCGGAGAGGAGACCCATGGCTGCCGCTGAGTGACTCGGACTGAGCCCTGTAAATGCTTATGAGGGTTGTGCCTAGATTAGCTGCACAACTCAATCTGTTGAGCCAGCACACTGCTTTTCACTGCACAGACTGTATTCTGCACAAAACATACTTCACCATGGGAGCACCCCTTCTGTTTTTTCTTTTTCCTGCATAATCAGTAATGGAGATATGGACAGGTAATCATAGAAGCCTCTGTGCAATCAGAGCCCATACAATCTCTCCTATTTCCTGACTAAGGTAAAATCAAAAGACTAATGTATTTTGAAAAAGTCTTAAATTACCTGTTCCAACATGTTAAAAGCTAATTTTTGTAGTGAGAAAACCCCTTTAATCTACTGTTTTGTGCCTAAGAGCCCGGCTATTGATGGGACTTGTGTACCTCCTGACATAGATAATGTGCCCCAGTGGAACAAGCTGTCAGTAACACAGATTATCGTACCATCTACTGATGACTTTTGACAGGAGATTGGCTGAGGCTTTCCAATTAAAGGGGAGTTGTCAAATTAATGGAGCTTTAGTGAAGCGGAGCAAAGTGGTGAATAGAGGAGCCATAAAGAGGCTTTAAATATTCATATTGATATTATCAAGGTTTACGTTATTCTGTACCCTTCTTATCCAGTTCCAAACTCTGACAAAAGTCCTCTATAATTTGTGAGGAGAAGGCATAAACTGGAACACAATCCAACAAGAACTAGCTGGTTGGTTAGAGCTTGGTGTTAAAGGGGTTGTTTCGCTACAAAGAATAGTTTTCAAAATGTAGGGAACAGTAAATGAAGACGTTTTCCAAATATATTGCTTTGTTCATCTTTTTTTGTTAAGGAGCTACAAATGATTTTATCACCTTCTGAGGGCTTTCTGGTTTCTCTAGTGACTGACCCGTGTACTCCTTCTCCCCTGCTGTTTGTTCTATCTGATAGCAGGGAGTGACGTCATCACACAGGTCCTGGCCAGCAGTGTGAGAGCTTGTGTCTTATCTGATCTTTCAGACAAAAGACAGTAATTACTGTTTACATTAGCTCAGAAGCTTCTCCAGATCTCAGAGAAGGTAATTAATTTAATCTAAACTAGTAAACAGAGAAGTCTGAATACACGGAGCTCATATGCTAATTACAGAAAGCTTGACCAGGAAGTGACGGAGCAAAGCAGTATTATTTCATTCATGCATCTATGAAACTTTGAGATGAGACAATCCCTTTAAATCTCAAATGTTTCCATTGCTTCTACAGCACCAGCATATTCCACAGCACTGTATAAAAGTTGTCATCACTCACGAAAATCCTTGCCCCTGATACCCAGGCCTATGGTATTCTATGCCCCTCCCTTCGTATTAAATTCCAAACTCTGGCCATAGTCCTTTAAAATATGTTTCCTCAGATTTAACAAATGGAAGAATATGTTGCACATACCTCTAAACACATTGGTATCATAGAACTTGGTTTTATCGCCCTTTATTTTGAGACACCCCTGCTTATCTTCAAATAGTGATTTAATGTGATTTAGGGGCCGGCATCCTTTCCGGCAGTAACCTCTGTGTATACCTCTTATTGATTGCAACGTCCCTCACCTCTCTCTCATACTTGAAGGCAATATAGCCCTGTCTTGCTTGTATTTATGGATCCTTCATGGTCTTGCCGTTATTACTCTACTTTTCATTTTTACTATAATTCCCCAACACCTTTTTGTTTGCTTTTGTTTTTTTTAAAGTGGGTGACAAATTGCTAAATATATGTCCTTGAAATAGTATCTGATGTACCGAATAATGCTCTGGCCTTGCCGTTCACCAGTTCTTAAAGGGGTTGTATCATTTCATTAAATGGTCTTCAGAATAAGGGGACAGTGAAAACAAGCAACTTTGCAATAGGATGTCATTAGCAAAGCTGTGTTGCTTTCACAGTCTGCCTTACCTTCGTTTTGTGTAAACACTGTTCCCCAGTGCGGGTCGGATCCCACCTCCTTGCATTTCATTGGCTGACGGCTCTACTAATTTACATTCTGTTCGGCCCCCAGTCGTATTCACGGGAGCGTGCATTCCTGCCTCTCTCACTCAGAATAAGGGGCTGGCAACAATTTCACTCTGTACAGCCAGCAGCTCCACAGTGACACTGAAGCTGCTTCTACTATCAGAAAACAGCAGAATTGTGCCTCGGTGCCTAATGCTCCTGCATGTAAAGGGCCGGCAACATTTCACTCTACACAGCCACCAGCTCCTCAGTAACACTGCAGCTGCTTCTATAATCAGAAAACAGCAGAACTGTGCCTCGGTGCCTTGTGTAAAGATCGAAGGGAGATGGATCTGTGCTCTGGAGGAGTTCATAGAAGACTGGATTTAACTGTAACAAACCTCCAACTGTGAGAGGAGAAGAGATCAGTGCTCTGAGTTCAGAGAAGACTGTCTAAACTGAATGCAGGGCTGTGGCATGTAAACAGCTCTTACAAAATAAGACTGCAAAAGGAGAGGAACGACACAGTGACATGTGGAGGGGGGGGGTTTAACACACTGACTTGGGAGCGAGCATGAACAGTAAATGGGGAGGATGATGTCATCCCCCTTCAGTTAAGAAACACCCAGCTGGGAGGGGAAGAAACTCCCCTGAATTTCCGGAACTGATAAAATCAAGCTACAAGAGAACAGCCGAACTGATGAAGCGATACATCCCCGGTTTTCTCAACAGAGGCTGCTCTTCACAGCCAGCTTCAGGCTTCTCTACCTCCTGTTTAGGCTGTGGGCGAGTCTACAGCAGTAACCGACATTTCAGCTCTGCTATTCCAAGCTGAGCCAGTTAGAGGGACAAATAGGATAGAGGGATCAAACCAGCAGGACAGAAGGCTACATAGCTCTAAAGGGTTAAAGTTTGTCAGAAAGATAACCTCTGGTGTTGCTAATATGACATAGCAGGGAGTGACCTCTGCTAAGTGGTCGGTAACCTAGGAGACCTTCTGTAAACAAGCAGGAGAGAATAACTGCTTCACCTCTGAAGGGAAGCAAAATCAGAACAGCAATGTATTTGGTAATAATCTTTATTTACCTTTACCTACATGTTTAAAGCTTATTAATGTGGTGAGAGTACTGCTTTAGGGTATGTTCACACGGCTGATTTTGACGCTGTTTCCAAAGTGGTTTTTAGAGCGTTTCCACTATCAAGATGCCTCCAAAACGCTCCCAGTTCATTTTAATTGATTCCTATGTAAAACAGCGTTTGCAGTTCACACACAATGAAGTTTTTACGTGTTTCTTTGGAAGCTGTTTTGGGCGCTGAAAAAGAAGCATCATGTCAATTCTTGAGGCGTTTTTTTTTTGATGCGTTTTTCAGCGCGTTTTTTACCTGGCTATTAATTTGTATTGGTGAAAACAGTGTTGAAAACTTCATTCAAAACCCTGCCTAAAACCTCATAAAAAAATGCGTCGAGAAACGCGTTTTAAACCTCTTCTAAAGAAGCGCATTTCAAGCGAGGTTTGGATGCTGTTTTGGGAGCGAAAATGCTCACAATGGTGCTGGTATTATCATGACACCCAGATGTCCACTGTGATATCATTACCTTTCTTTATGGTCTGTTTTACCTTTTCAAATAAGATAAAAACCCGAGAATAAATTCCAACTAGAAGTAACTAGTTTGGCTAGAGCTTGGAGGAAGAGTAGGGGACAAATGTTTCCACTGCTTCTACATTACCAACATATTCTACAGCACTGTGCAGAAATTGTCAGCACTCGAACAAAAGTCCTTGCCCTCAATAAAGTTCACAATCAGATACACTAAAGTTACAGAAAACCAGTAAACTGGGGAACCCAAAGAAAATGCATGCAAACATTGGGAGAACATACAAACTCCCTGCAGATGTGGTCCTTGGTCACATTCAGACCCAGGAACCAATCAACCATCATGATGTCCCTGCCAAATATACATGCACAATTACACATACCGAGAAAGTCAATATTTGGAGCCAATGATGGGATCAGACCTTGACCAGGAAAGCTTGTCGGAAAGCTAATTGGATCCAGATCCCAGTGGACGGGCTTTAATCCCATTCTTGACGCTAAACATTCAGCTCATGCATGGAGCCATAATATGTGAACTCTCAGTATAAAAGAGTTAAATGCATTGTCACATCTGTATGACTGTCACACCAGCTGTGTTTATACAGGGGAATGCTCAAAGACGCTCAATGCACATTGCTCAGTGCTGCTTTATATCCGACTGTTTAATCAGAGTGCAGAGAACAGGTGTCTTGATAGGAATATTGGCAGCATTATATCCAGCTCCACGTCACAGTCAACTAATGATGAGGGATGAGCAAATTTATCTCCTAAGATTTGTAGAATTGAGAAATCAATTAGCGATTCACCCATGATTGGGAGCGTTCATTTGTGGTTTGGGTTCAACTAAGAAAAGGAGAGCTGGAAATTATGAGCTGGAAATGGTCACATTTGAGCAAACACTTAAAGGGGTTCTCCGGGAAAAAAATAAAAATAAATACACTAAGGGCGACATGTCCCAACACGCCATTGTCGGTTTTTTGGCGTTTGTGTCTCCCGATTTTGTAGTGTACTCTAAGTGTACGGTGGTTGTCGGCACATTGTACGCCATCTTTTGTGTGGCTGTATGCGCCTTTTTTAGCCGTACATGTGCGCCACATATGTATGGGGCTTACACTGTCGACTGTTTTCTATGTGTGATTTTCGGCGCAACGCGGCATTTTGTCGTGCGTGTGTGCGCCTTTTTTGCCGGCTGGTGGCGTCTGATTTGCATGGTCCGAACTTTCGTCATTCGTGGACGACAAGTTCTGCGCATTGATGTGTGAGAAAATGTGCATACATAACCTGACGTTGTGCAAATGCGGCCCCTTTTTATTTATTGCTCGGGGGTTCATTGCAGAACGTCGTCCTGTACTTATTTCTGGCTGCTGGTTGAAGTTGTAGATTGTGCGCCTACTGTGTGCGCTCTGATGTTGAATGTTGCTCCCAACTCTGCTCATGGATGCGCCCCAATCCATACATGCGCCGCGAATACAACATGCGCTCCAAAACAAACCTATGCACCGTTTACAAATACGTAGAACTAACGAATGCGCCTAATTTTGAAGTATACAAGCCGGAACGCCCCAAGAAACACACTCGACGAAAAAGGCGCAACGACTAAAACATTCCGACAGACGCAAATATAACCACTTTACAAAACAAGCGCAGAACAAATTATGAAATACATTTCGAGGGTACGATACTTTATGCCGCATTCAAACTGGTATACGGACGCCACTTTTGGGACATGTCGCCCTAAATGTCATAATGTAAAAATGTCTAAATACCTTCAATTAGAAAAGTCTGCTTGTTTTATCTCGAGAATAATTATTATAGCAGAAGAAAATGGCTGCCAGGCTCTTTCCATTGCAGAAACCGTAGGACACACTCTGAGTTACTTCCTGGTTGGGCTGCCTGACATAATTGAGCATGTGACTGGCAAAACTGAGCATGTGTGCTGTGACGCCTGTACCATGACAACTACAATCAAGCATCAACTACTCGTCTCCCCCTTTGCCATCCCCTGGGGCACACGACACCTGTTTGGCACTAACGACTTTCTTACTGGTGAGAATCTAGGCACAACTTCCCTCTCCAGTGGAACTACATTATAAGCAAACAAAGGGGTAGGAAGTGGGTCCATTGTGCATGCAAAGTGTGTGAAGGGGGGAACCATGGCTATCTCCGCCTCAATTAGCAATTCACCCATGATTGAGTGCATTCATTTGTGGTTTGGGTTCATGGTGACCTGGAAATAGCAAGCTGGAAATCGTCACATTTGGGCACTTTCTTTCCATAAGTTCCATAGTGGTGGATTATGTGGTTGCTTTGTGAGTTACAGTAGGTTGGCCTTAACCCCTTTCCTGTTGGTCCAGGGTGCATGTAAAGTGTGTGAAGAGGGAAACCAGGCCCTTCTGACTCAATTAGAATTTTACCCAGGATTAGGTGCGTTCATTTGTGGTTTGGACTCAGTAAAGGATTGGCATCCTGTAAATAACGAGCTGGAAATCGTCACATTTGGGCACTTTCTTTCCATTAGTTCCAATGGTATACATACTATAGTGGTGGATCTTGTGGCTGCTTTGGGACCCAACTTGGCCCTATTTCCTTTCCTCCAAGTTGTCGAGAACTTGGGCATGACTCCCCTCCCCAGTAAAACTGCATTGTTAGCAAACAAGGGGATAAAGAGTGGGCCCAAATTGTATCCAATGTGTGTGAAGGGGGGATTAAAGTCCCTCTGCCCTAAGTTTCAAAATTCTGTATCTTTGTGTCATTTCCATTTTGATGTGTGCTAAGGAGGCCTCATGTCTCCTATTTATGGCAATACATGATACAAATCTTCTATAAATGCCAGTGTGCCCATCAGGATTATACCCTCTATAGCCATCCCCCAACTTGGGAACCTGAAAGACCTAGGACACCACAAAACATCCACTTTTGTGCAGGGTTTACATAAAACTCTTCCTTTTCGAAACCTAGTTATAAGGAGTCTCCCACTAAAATTTGGACTGTCGGTAATTATGTACGCTCTAGATTGTCCTTTAAATTGGAACAAGTGAATGATTTGGATCAAAATTTCATATGATTTGATTTTGAATGGTGGCCAAATTTAAAGCTCTAATTGCTAGGTATGTGGCAGAAATGTATGGAGATAGAGAACAGAGTTTCATCCTATATACACTTCATGTGGCATATACTCAGTGATAGAAAATGTGAATATGTAATTTGCCCTCGGCCAATAATATACTATGACACCTCCATCATATACTGTATATTTTTTGAACCTGAATTAGGTTAACCAGCACCTGAGCCGCCATTCATTGCCCTAGTGCTTAGTATTATTATAAATCACTAAGGGCGACATGTCAAATTAGAGCTGCATCAATATGTTGTTGTATTTTGCACCAAAAAACTGTTGACGACCTATTCTCTATAGAAATGAACTCTCCTATACAAAAACTAGGCGCATTTTACGGCAGGCATGACACATTTGAACGCGCCTAAATAAGACGTATCACATATGCTAGCAATAATATACTATGAACCTATACGTTCATTCAGGCACTATACACTAATTTAAAGGGAATGTGTCAGAGTAATTGTTTAAGTCCCATTTTTATGTTAAACACATTTTTTTAGGAATTTTTTTATTTTTCATATCACTTTCAATTTTTTTTAATAATTCTTAAGCCTTGCAGTTTTCACTTCGGCCACTAGGCCTTGTTTACACTGCTTTAACAGCAGTCAGAGAGATGCTTTACATGAACATAGGAGACTTAAAACTGACTCAGTCCCATTGACTTCTATAGGAGAGTTTCCTAGTCATGTTCTGTGACCTGGGAAGAAGTCACTGTGCAGGGAGGTGAAAGGGTGAACTGTGACTATCTCCTCTTGTGACTGGTGGATCCTGTGTTATCTATTCACACTGGTGTCTCCTTTCAGTTTGACCCTCTTTGTGCTGATAATGAGCAGACAACTGAGAAACTTTTTGTACAGAACAGGAAGTGTCAGACAATTATTAGGCTTAGTGGCCAAAGTGAAAACTGCAGGACTTAAGAATTCTTAAAAAATATTGAGTGATGTGGAAAATTAAAAAAAAAATATAACTAAAAATTCTTAAAAACTGTGTTTACCATAAAAACGTGAGTTAAATAATGAGTTTTGATGACACATTCCCTTTAATGCACTTCAAAACTGGAGTGGAGATGCCTCTTTTCTGACATGTCGCGTTAACTGTTTTCCTTTTGGACCACCAGGACAAAAGCACTCAATGTTGAACTGCAATACCAAAGTCTGCTGAGGAAAACATCAATTTACCCACAGCCCATTCTAAGGCTAAGTCTACACAGCACAGGTTTTCCATCTATACAAAAATCTGACGGTACCCTATGCTGCAATAGACAGCAATAAATAATCCATGCTGTAGTCTACACAGCACAGATTTTTTTTTTTTGTTGGTTTTAAAATCCGGCGGAATATGCAACATGTTGTATATTCTGCAACATTCCTGTATCTTCAGACGGATACCTGTACATTCAAATGTACGGGGCCGACGGCAAATCCGAAAATCCGCAAATCTGCACCAAAAACCGTAATCCTGCCGAGGTCCAACAATATCAAAATGCGGTCGGATTTTGGACGGCATTTTGATATTTGCTGTATAGACCCAGCCTGACAGTTTCCAAGTCCAGTGCATGAATTCACACAGATTCACCATTGATAACAGCAGAACAGATCTCCCGGTGGCCGCGCACTTCTCCAGAGAAGGCCACTCTATTGAAGATTTGAAGATTGTGGTTTTAATGGGACATTTTAAGACGCAGAATTTAAATTAATGCAAACATTTCAAACTCTGCAAAATGGACTAAATATCCATGCTAGTTTCATGTCAGACTATGTGTGAACTGTGAGGGCCACAAATCACACCTGAGAGCAAAGAGATAAGAGGAAGAATTACTGATCCCTCCATCACGCCCCACAAGTTTCCAGATTGTTTATTTCTTGACCTGTTTTAAATGACTTCTCCACTTATATTACATTTTGTTATTTGTAAAGATTCTAAGTTCCTTTGAAGGTCCATGTCTTTTGTGTATAAAAAGTCTGTAAATTTTCACTCTGAAGAAGGGAGCTAGTACTCTCGAAAGCTCACCATCAAATATACCGTATACACTCGAGTATAAACCGAGTTTTTCAGCACAAAAAATGTGCCGAAAAATCCCTCCTCGGCTTATACTCGAGTCACTGTCGGCGCTCGGGCGCTGCGATGGCCCGGGCGCCGGCAGGGACACTTCAGTTATACGCGACTCCTCAGGGAACGCATATAACGCGTCCGGGCACTGTCAGCGATCTCTTCACCTGTATGCGACTCCTCTGGGCGCATACAAGTGAAGATACCACTGTGGAGCAGAGAGCGAGCGCTCCCTGCTCCGCAGTGGACTCCGGACGGCCGCAAGCAGACTTGCGGGCGTCTGGAGTTTCCGGCACAGGCAGCGTGTGTCATCAAGCTGTGTGCGGCCTGATGACATCACCCTGCTTGTGCCCAAAGACGGAGGAGAGCGCCCGGGAGGCCGGACAGCGAGGGAGTGAGTGTTTGTATTTGTTTTTTTTAAACCCTGCCTAAAGAGACATATACCTGCCTATACCCTGCTTATGGGGACATATACCTGCCTATAACCTGCCTATAAGGACATATACCTGCCTATACCCTGCCTATAGAGACATATACCTGTCTATACCCTGCCTATAGAGACATATACCTGCCTATACCCTCCCTATACCTGCCTATGGGGAACATATGCCTGCCTATAACCTGCCTATGAGGGACATATACCTGCCTATAACCTGCCTATGGGGGATATATACCTGCCTATACAGGACATATACCTGCCTATGGAGGACATATACCTGCCTCTACATACCTATGGGGGATATTAAACTGCCTATACCTGCCTATGGGGTACATTAAACTGCCTATACCTGCCTATGGGAGACATTAAACTGCCTATACCTGCTTATATCTGCCTATGAGGGACATCAAACTGCCTATACCTGCCTATGGAGGACATATACCTGCCTCTACATACCTATGGGGGATATTAAACTCGCTTATACCTGCCTATGGGGTACATTTAAACTGCCTATACCTGCCTATGGGGACATTAAACGCCTATACCTGTTATACTGCCTATGGGGAATCAAACGCCTAACCTGTTGGAGGACATATACCTGCCTCTACATACCTATGGGGGATATTAAACTGCCTATACCTGCCTATGGGGGACATTAAACTTAAATTTTATTGGTATCCATTTTTATTTTTTAAATTTACCAGTAGCCGCTGCATTTTCTACCCTAGGCTTATACTCGAGTCAATAAGTTTTCCCGTTTTTTTGGCAAAAGTAGGTGCCTCGGCTTATATTCGGGTCAGCTTATACTCGAGTATATACGGTACTCAGTTAACCTCTAAAAGGTGTCACCTGATTTCTTCACGCTTCTACTACTTTCTATGGCTACCACGGTACAACACTATACTACTAAGTCCACAAAAGGAAGAACCAGGCAAAATATCCTTCTGATTTGCACCTGACATCTTAAAAATAATTTTGGCTGGATTTCTCTAATAAACCAAGCTTATAAATCATAATAATCAGCGGCGGTCAACCTGAGATATCTAATGTAGTCCTAGTGTTCATCATGGGCAACACATCAGACTCAGCCAGTGTAACAACACTGGTGCACTCCAAAAAACAACAAGCAAAACAGCGAAGTCCAAAAGCAGTCACAAGAAATAGCAATACGAAGTGTATCTATAAAAAATAATCACTGCTAGATGATTCAGCAAATAGACAGCGGGTGGTGAACACAGGTGCACAGTTTGGTGAAGAATCAAATTCGGTTATGCTCCAAGAACGGATTGTAATAGCAATAACTGTCCCTAGTGCTATATAGAAAAGATAGGTCTGCTCACCCGATCAGAGCTGTTTTAACAGAATTATAGGCTTCTGGGCATAGCACTGCAGTGGGCCTTGCCCACATACATGACATCACACTAGGCCATGCCTCGAGCCCCACCCCAAGCACACCCATATTATCATGCCACTTATATCTGGACACCGGCAGCTTGCAGCCTACAAGACTATTTGGCAGGGCAGGGAGCCTTTGGCTCCCTTCTCCACCATGGTTTTTAACTGTTTGCACATCCTAAAAAAACACAAACAGTTAAATAAGCAAAGCCAACCAAGGGATCCAGGGTATGTTTCCTGTATTCCTGTGACATACATATACCATTTGGGGCCCCTATACTTGTGGTGCCCCCAGGCAACTGCCTAGTGTGCCCAATGGAAAAGCTAGCCCTGCACCCGATGTATGTCCACACATTCCACGGTACTCAGAAAGAAAGGGAAGCCACTTTCCAATGGAGCAAATGGAAAATCACAATCCGGCTACACGTCCCAGCAGAAGAAGGCTTGTTTAAAATATATCTTCTTTATTAGGAAAATGACATATAAAAGCCATGAACTCCATGATTCATAAACGAACCACCATGTAACAGCTAGAAGTGCATTGCAGTATCGGTACGCTGGCGCGTTTCGGAAATAGTAACCTCAGTCATAGGATACCTAATAAAGCACCTGGACGCATCACACGACTTCCCAGCCCCATGTAAAGGGTAGGGAACAAGACTTAAAAACAAACACACACAGTGAGGAAAAAAAGTATTTAGTCAGCCACCAATTGTGCAAGTTTTCCCACTTACAAAGATAACAGAGGCCTGTGATTGACATCATAGGTAGAGCTTTAACTCAAATGCATCTTTAGCAATTATTGTTGTACATTTTTGCACAAAAATGCATCAAAAACTCACCAAAAAAAACCTCTCCATGTGAAAGCACCCTAAAAACAAGTTTGGACTATCATGGTAACTGCCAAGAAAGCAGATAAGAATCCATTTTTGGATAGGACACAAAGTGTAAAAGGAGCTATCGTGGATCTGTTGTACAACAGATAATACCATTGCCTGATGGACCCCACTGATTGAGAGTACTGTCAGTCAGAGTACGTTGTAGCTTTCATTGCTTTTATAGGAATAGTGCTTCATTCTACTGGTTAAATTTGAAGGAATCTACAACGTGAAAAGAACCTTCAACACAGATGTGAACATAGTCTAAGACAGCCAAATACTACCAGGGTGCTTCGTACAATGGGGAGAAAACAATGTGATCTTAATTATGGATGAGAAGAACACTCAAAAGCATTCATTTCAATCATTATCACAGAGAATGTAGCTGCACGGCAAAAAAACATTCCCCGTAGAAGGCATATTATTTCACTTGAGCAATCTCCCATTTATGGGGCTGTGACTCTTCTGCATACTGGTGTGGACTGTTTTTTATCCATTGTTCAGTTATCTACGAAGCAATTGCTTCCCTCATGGATAGGTGTGTGCAGGCTCGGACTGGCCCAAAGGGGAATAAAGGAAACCCCTGGTGGGCCCATGTGCTTGGTGGGCCCCTAGACATGGTGGATCTCTGAGTACAACAGATCTGGGCTGCTTTTCAGGGAGAAAGGCAGAAAAAGAGAGGCAGAAAGCAAAAGGCATGTGCAGTAATGTACAGTAGCTGTAGGGTAGGCCTCAAAAATGGATTCCAAGAATCAACTCTAATAATAATAATAATAATCTTTATTTATATAGCACCAACAAATTCCGCAGCACTTTACAATGTAGAGGGTATACGTACAGACAAGCCAGACATTACACAGTGAAAGCTACTTACAAATGAGACACACGGTGTGAGGGACCTGCTCGCAAGAGCTTACAATCTATTAGGATGTCTGGGGAATACAAAGGGGGAGAAGTGCTAATTTTGCAATGGTCCAGCCTTGTTTCATAAATATGGGGTGGTTTACATAAAAATTGGGTGAACCTGCCACCCTGACAGTACATCTATATACAGATAAGTGCCTGTGAGGGCCCTAGTGTAGGGAGTGACAGAAGTGTGTGTAATAGGTGTGGGTTAGCAAACTCTACTTGTGGGCCCCAAAAATCAACTCTACTGGTGGACCCTAAGAATTAACTCTGCTGGTAGGTCCCAAGAGTCACCTTCACTGGTGGGTCCCAAGAGTCACCTTCACTGGTGGGTCCCAAGAATCAACTCCACTGGTGGGCCCCAGGAATCAACTCCACTGGTCGCTCCCACGTGAAGAATCAACTCCACTGGTGGCTCCAAGATATGCCAAACTCCACTGGTGGCCCCAAGAATAAACTCCACTGGTGGGCACAAGGAAATCATTCCACTGGTGGGCCCGCCAAGAATCAACTCCGCTGGTGGGCCCCAAGAATCAACTCCGACTGGTGGAACCCAAGAACCAACTCTACTGGTGGGTCCCAAGAATCAACTCCGCTGGTGGACCCCAATAATCAACTCTACTGGTGGGTCCCAAGAATCAACTCCACTGGTGGGCCCCAAGAATCAATTCCACTGGTGGACCTGAAAAATAAAATCCACTACTATGCCTTTAAGAATTAACTTCACTGGTGGTCCTAAGATTTAATTGCACTGGTGGGCCAGTCCGACACTGGGTGTATGAGTGATTGTTCATCAGTATTCTGCACCTTTGCGGCTTCTCCCATGTAACACTGGAGCTTTTATTGTCTCCTACTGGGCATGTTTTTTTTGTCCGGCCATGGAGCTATGAGGACGCCTGTGTGTCTGTAAATAATGCCCCATTTTTCTGTGAATTTTTTGCATAAACTCTGAACCAGAAGAGGAGTCTGTCTTTTCGTATAGGTGTGTAGCCCAGAAAAAATATCCTGGAATCTCCTATCAAGAAATATGCTCAACAATTGCCATGAGGTATTGGACAGTGCAGGTCTGCAGTTCTAGAAAATGCATTTTTTTGGTTTCCTCCAAGATGTAGCACAGAAGATGAAAAGTGCGGCCCGATTCTAAGCAGCTGACAAGGCAACCTGCAGTATAAATAGTCTTATCAAAGAAAGGGCAATTTCATCTGCTGCCTCCACCTTTAGAAGAATGAGTTTAACCTACGATCCAGGCGTCTCAGAAGAATCTCACTACTGTCCGGAAACTTTCAACCTTCGACTTTTAACTTTTTATTTTTTAATCAATGAAAAACCTTTGTGGATATTTGTCTCCTATGTAGATAACTATAAAGCACCAGCTCTATAAAACTGACAAGTCTCTCTGAAAGTTCAAGCAGAAAATCAAGGAAAGTTGTCACTGCAGAGTGTTACTGTCAAGATGACCGCGGTCTCGGCTCTAACCGATAACCTGTCTATTCTTACGGTCTGCAGAGTAATGGAACGTGAATTGGTGTCTGTCTACTCAGCAGCGCCATCTATCACATGAATATTAATGGTTGGAAATTATGGAAATTCCAGACGGCTGTTTTCGAACCAATAGCTACAAATTTTCACTACAAGAAGTAGAGTATTTAAAGGGAACCTGACACATTGAACATGCAATCTGATCTGCAGGCGGCAAGTTATAGGAGGTAGAGCTGAGCAGGTGGATATACTGTTCTGTGGGGAAAGATTTTGCAGAACTTACCAGAGTTTATTCATTTAAAGGGGTTTTGCCACGATCTAATGTTGACGTGGGAACCTCCAAAATGGGTATTTAATTAGTTTTCTAAATATATGTCATCAAAAAAGTGAAGCCTCTGAGAGCTACAGCCTTCCTTACATGCCCTTAGTTTCCTGACAGTTTACATTAGACACGACCAGGAGCTGACAGGAGCTGATCTGACTGAGCTTGCGTTGTTTGCACTTCTTATCTGATGGCAGGGAACATGAACGAGCTTTGAAGGGACTGGGGAGAAAGATCCTGTGTCTTTTGTATAGAGAATCCACTGGTTGTAATGTAATTATCTGAGTAAACATGCAGACGCTCCCTGCTCAGCCCCCTTCCCTCTCCACCTGCAGCCATTTGTGAAGGAATGAAAGAAGGCTGCCTGCTGAGCTTATCTTCTCTCCTGAGCAAATAAGAGGGAGAAATAAAAGCATATAGCTTGTGCACAATATAGTTCTCCTCTGTGGATTAGCCAAACAATGTTTTTCTCAACTACAGAGACTGAGTATCAGGAGCGTGCATGGGAGGTGGAGCGATGACATCACAGAGGAGGTACTTGTTTTTTTAAACACAGAAACACAACGTCCCTTTTTTCAAGCCTCAAGAGGGGAGTATGAGCCTGTTAGGTAAGGAACTAACTTCTTGGAAAAACCCCTTTAGCTTTCTGCTTATTCTGGATTAAGGAGTCTAATAGGGGGTGTTATCAGTGATTGACAGCCTTCCTGGTTCAAGTGTGCATAGAGATACCGGCCAGTCACTGATAAGACCACCCACTGGACTCCTTAACCCAGAATTAGTAGTAAGTTAAATAAATAAACTCCCAAGTTCTGTTGAATCTTTCCCCATAAACCTATATATCATGAGCTTAGAGCCTCCTGCTCTATAACATGATGTCTGCAGATCAGATTGCATGTTCAATGTGACAGGTTCTCTTTACAGCGTGCTCAAATATGAATGCTATTCTTCCTTTACAGACTGATAAAAGTTGTATGCTAAAGATAGATAGGTCGATAGACTTGAGATAGAAACATAGATAAACATGACAGATAGATAGATATTAGATAGATAGATAGATATTAGATAGATAGATAGATAGATAGATAGATAGATAGATAGATAGATAGATAGAAGGATAGATAGATGTAACAGGGTAGATCTATAGATAGATAGACAAATATCATTATAGATATATAGTAGATTGAAAAATAGAAGTAAATATAATGATAGGTAAATTTGGACAGATAACTAGAAATACTTGCTAAAAGCTAGAAATCACTTTAAGAGCAGTACAGGACATGTAGTATCCCACTGTACTGTAGAGAGGAGCTACTAGACCACCAATCACTGTATGCACCTCACTAATACATGTAAGAGCAGTACAGGACATGTAGTATCCCCTGTACTGTAGAGAGGGCTATAGACCACCAATCCTCCGCATGCACTCAACTAATTTAAAGTAACATGTTCCTGATAATGGACCTTCAATCAATTACATTATCTGGGACATTGTATGGTGAGTGTGGTCCTTAAGATACAATGTCCCAGGAAAGGAAAGGACATGTGTAAGAAAAAATAAAGGACGTAATGCAGGACAGGTGTATGGAAAGACAGGAGTAAGGAAGGATAGGTGTATGAAAGGGAAAAGAACAGGTGTAGGAAAAATAAAGGAAGGAGGGGTGGATGGAAGGAGTGAAGGAAGGAAAGTTTTAACACAAAATAAATAAAAGAATGAAGGATAGGTATAACAGGAAAAAGAGAAGGAACAACAGGTGTAAGAAATGTGAGGTGCACTTAAAAATAATGGAGGGAGAGAAGAAAGGAGAGATGTAAGGAAGAATAAAGGAAGACAGAAAAGGTATACAAAAGGGAAGGAAGGTACGGTGCAGGAAGGATAAATAGAAAAAATTGAGGAAAGGAAAAGAAGGAGGGAAAGGAAAATTGGAAAGGGAAAGCAAAAAAAAGGAGGAAAGGGGAAAAAAGGTGAAAGGAATAAGAAAGGCTTCAGAACAGAAAAAGAGAAGTAATGACAAGGACGGATGGAAGAAGCAAATGCTTGGGTTACGGTTGGTGGAGGCCTTCGAGGATCAGCATGATTAGGGCCATTAGGTCGCTGCTTATCCTATTGCCACATGATCATGTCTGCACGACCACTAGATGTCTTGTAGTTAGGAGAACAAGCTGCTAAAAAAATCAGTAGGCGGTGGAAATCTCTAGGTAGTGGGACAGCCTGGATTATTGCCCATTTCCCCCTCTCTGTAATTCAGCCCACTTATTGTCATGATCATGCCTGACAGACCCCCCAGCTTCGAGTTCTGGTCGCCGGCCACGGCCGTTGCGACGAAAACGTGGTTTTTAACATAATACTCTGTATTCTTAGTTACCAGTGTGAATGGTCCTTCCTTCCCCGTGTTGTTAATTAATTCCTGGCCAAGCCGTGGCCAGGATCCCCCTGCACTCTTTTTGTTACGGTGGTTCCCCTTTGGGTTGACAGTTTTGTTTCCCTATCCGGCTTTTGTGTTTCCTTCCCCCCAATTACCTGGTTCTGTGTTCACCCGGTTCCCTATTTAAGGATTTTCCCTTACCTGTCCCTGTGCCTGTTTATTGGTTCTTTCCTATACCTTTTGCTTGCCTGTCTTTGTTGGATTTTTGGTTTTCCTGACTCTGCTTGGCTTCTGACTATTTGCTCTTCCTGATTTTGTACTGCATGCCCGACAGTTACCGACTTGGCTTTGTCTTACGTTTTTTCTCTGTCTCCCGATTTGGTACTGCGCTGCCCGCTTGTGCCAACCTTGCTTGCTGCGTTCCTTATTGTGTTTTGTTTTTTGTTTGTCTGTGTCTTGTGTTCCCAGTATTCAGCTAGTTTTTTTAGTCTTCTGGTTGGGGGCCGACCTTTTTAAGGGTCGGGTACCCAAAAAGGCAGGGGTTGGGACCAGCGTCAGGGCCTCACTCTGTCTGTGTCTTCTCGTGTGTCCCTAACCGGTCCTTTACATTATAAGGGACCTTTATGAGTAAGGGTTATTGACCTGAAAGCGTCGCTTTGGCCATCTAAACAACCAAGCCATACTGGTGTTCACCTATGTTTTGTACTTAACGCAATAGCGGGGGTGGATTTTAAGAGATGCGAAATAAAGAAAAGCACATGCAAATTTTAAACAAGATTCCCCTGCAGCGATTCTTCTATTCAGTAAGTGCTGATCCACTACTGCTTTTTTGATTCACCTTACACTTATAACTTATAGCCAGTCCACAACACAATTGGTGCACCAGTCAGGACCGTATGTGGTTGAGATTTACAGTGGCTGGCATGGCTTTCCTCTACAAATAAATGAAGAGGCTTTCTTTCAGGTATGATCTCCAGTGCTAAAGTGGCTGAATCAACAACGTGTGGCTTAAAGGGGATGTATTGCTTCATCAGTTCGGCTGTTTTCTTGTAGCTTCATTTTCTCAGCTCCTCGAATCCAGGGGCATTTCTTCCCCTCCAGCTGGGGTGGGTTTTTTAACTGAAGGAGGATGAAAAATCATTCCCCCTTCACTGTTCGTGGGTCGCTCCCGGGTCAATGTGTTGGTTTAAGATCAGTGGGAGGGGATAGCACATCCCCCCTCTCTGTCTGAGTCCACATGTCACTATGTCGTTCCTCTCCCTATGCAGTCTTATTTTGTAAAAGCTGTTTGTTTACATACTAAAGCCCTGCATTCAGTCTAGGGCAGTCTTCTATGAACTCAGAGCAGTGATCTTTCTCTCTCACAGCTGGAGGGTTTGTTACAGTGGTATCCAGTCTTCTATGAACTCAATCAGAGCAGCACAGATCTGTCTCCTTTCTATGTTTACATGCAGCAGCATTAGGCACCGAGCACAATTCTGCTGTTTTCTAATTGTAGAAGCAGCTGCACGGTAACCCTGCAGCTGCTGGCTGTGCAGAGTGAAATGTTGCCAGCACCTTATTCTGAGTGAGAGAGGCAGGAATGCGTGCTCCTGTGAATACGACCGAGGGCCAAACAGAATGTAAATTAGTAGAGCCGTCAGCCAATGAAATGAAAGGAGGAGGAATCTGACCGGCACTGGGGAACAGTGTTTACAGAAAACGAAGATAAGGGAGACAGTGAAAACAAGACAGCTTTGCAAATGGCATCCACTTGCAAAGTAACTTGTTTTCACTGTCCCCTTACTCTGAAGACCATTTAATGTAATGATACAACCCCTTTAAGCATTTACTTTGACTGCCACTTAGTGATGAAATATTAAACTACAAGACATCATATATCCAGCTACAAGAAACACATCAGTGCATATGAACTAAGGGACCGTTTCCCTTTCCTACATAGAGCCCCCTGAGACATAATCACACAAGGTTTTGAAAGCCTCCTTTGATTTATCCTAAATTATAAAGGCTCCAAAAGTTTATTTTAAAACTCTGTTAAAAGTTAATATCATTTTCTGGGACTGATGTTTTGAAGCTGTGGAAGTTTATATATGACAAAGCTGCAGGTTATTATAAATGAAGACAAGAAGCTTTCACCATGGAGTCGGGGAAAGAAGACATGCATAATTTTTTGAAGCAGGTATTTTTATTTACTCCTGCTTCACCTCCTGCTTCTTGCCGGCAGGATCACAATAAAGCTTTTGTTTTCCTATCATAAACATATGGGATCCCTTAAGAAGTAAAGTCCAACCGAGAGAAATGCATTATTTATTCTAGCAATGAGTTTTTAGTGTAAGGTGAAACAGAATACATTAGAAATAAACACACGCAGGGGAAGCAGAGTCTGTATGAGGCGCCACAACTCAACGTGACAACCTGCGGTATTCTAAGCTACCGGAGAAACTGCCAATACTGAGATGAACAATAACAACCTAAAGGGTTAACTGAGAAATGTGGCTACATATGTACAACAAGCACCAGGCATGGAAGGTGTGCTCAGTAATAAGGATGAATACAACTCCAGGTCAAATAACAGTAAATTAGCATTTCTAGGCTACAAAAACAGAAAGAAGTACATTGCCCTCTGAGGGGGCTGAATGGAGCTTCCAGAATTTGATTTGTTATTCATGTGGTGGTTTATGTACATTTTTACACAGGTATTTTATTACTGGGCCTCAAGAATTAAAATTAATCACTTTTCGGCAGGAAGGAAGGAAGGAGGGAAGGAAGGAAGGAAAAAAGGAAGTTTTAAGTAAGGAAAATGAAAAAAAGAACTGGTAGTAAAGAAGGAAGGAGAATGGCATAAATTACAGATGTAAAAAAGAAAACTAAGGAAGGAAGGAAAAGTACACAGAAGAAAGGAAAATAGCAGAAGAGACAGAAAGTAGGAAGGATTCTGTTGGTGCAAGGAAGACAACAGTAGAGGAAAACTAAATTACAGTAAGGAAAGGATGGAAGAAAGGAAGGTAGGGAAGGAGAGAGGGAAGAAGGAAGGAAGCAAGGAAGGTGGGTGAAAGGAAGGGTAGGTTGAAATAAGTAAAATGGAATAAATCACAGGTGTAAAGAGGAAGGGAAACGGAGGAATGGAAAGAAGAAAGAAGGAAGGATAATTTGCGTGTAAGGAAAAAGGGGTTAGAAGAAAACTAAGCAAGGGCAGGTTCTACTGTAGGAGAAGGATGGAGGGGAGAAAGGAAGGAAGAAAGGAAATAAGGAAGAAAGTGAGGGAGGTTAATCATGAGGTTCGGTTAAAGGTAGTAAAATTTAAAAAGTCAAAGGTGACAAGAGGAAAGGAAATGGAAGAAAGGGGAAAAATTTGAAAGAGTAAAGGGAAAAATTTAGAAAAAAGGGCAAGTGCAAAAAAGGAAAAGGAAAAATAATAAAAAGGGCAGTTAAAAGGGGAAGGGAAAAGGATTTTTTAGGTGAAAGAAAAAAAAGCTTTTAAAAGGAAAAAGGAAATAAAGGAAAGGGGAAAGAAAATGGGTAGGAGAAAGGGAGGGGAAAGACCCAAATGGAAAAAAAAGGATAAAAAGATTAAAGGATGCTGAAAGGTGAAAAGGAAAAGATTTGGGGGGAAAAAAAAAAGGGGGAAAGGACAAATAAATAAAAAAAAAGCAAGGGTCCGGGCAGTCTAATTATTTGAAGAAAAAAAGTTTTGGGAAAAAGGAGGGTAGTAAAATTTTCAAAGAAAGGGGGGAAGGAAACGGGGGGTAAGACAATAAATTTTAAAAAGGGTTGTTCGCTACAAAAAAATAGCTTTAAAATTTTTGTAGGGAACAAAAATTTAAAGAATTTTAAAAATATATTGCTTTGTTCCTCTGCTTTCCCTAAGGGGAGATACAAGTGTTTTTATGACCTCCTGGCTATTTCATTTCCCTCGTAAGGACCTGATAAAAAATTAACCCCCTGCTGTTTGTTAAATTTTTTAAAGTGAGGGGTTTTCATCACCCCGGGGTCCCAGCAGTGTCCTTTGCTGTCGCAGTAAAAAAGGCTTATTTATTTTAAAAAAACAAAATTGTTTTTGGGTTTTTGTTTTGGGGATCAGTTAAGAAGCCCCTTTTAGAGTTTGAGAAGCTAATCTGATCTAATTGCACCCTGAAAGCAAGCATTTTTGAAATGAGCTGTAAAAGTTTGTGGGTCCAAAGAGTCAGTCTAAAACCCGGGAATGCGGGAGTTTTTTCTTTATGCATTGTCTAAAAATTGAAGGGGAGACAACCCCTTTAAAGGAAAAAAAAAAGGGAGGAATGAAAAGGAAAGGAAAAAAGAAAGGGGGGGAAGGTTTTTTAAAAGTAAAAAAGAAAAAACAGAACACATTTTGGGTTTTAAAGAGAGGTTTAAGGACCTGTTTACTTCTCTGATAGGTTTCCCAAGCACTGGTCGCTATAGTTTACGGGAACCTGGCTTTTTACTGCACCCTATAGAACCCAGTAAAAACCCCCAAAGGCTCGGACTGGGCCGCGGGGATCGGTGAATCCCCCGGTGGGCCCCCGAGTGCGGGGGGCCCCCGGAGGGTGCTGTCGGTCCCGGGGGGGGGTGGCCGGTCCTGTCCTGAACGCTCGGGCCCCGGCCCCAAGCGCTCAGGATGGGCCCGGGGGGTTGATTGGGGGCCCCGCTAGGGGGCCCCCGCCCTTGGGTAAGTTAAGGCGTTGGGCCCTTTTTAAGCCGCCAAGGCGCCGGCCGTGGTGGGGACGTGGAGGGCGGCGACGTCATTCACCGGTCCCTAGCAGGGGGGCAAAACAGAAGGCGGCGGCACCCGGGGGACCAGGAGCGAGACCCGGGGTGAGGGGGGTTTTTTTCTTTTTTTTTTTTTATAACTACCTGAATTTTGGCCCTGACTATATGCTAAAGGGGGCCCTAAATATATGCTAAGGGGGCCGGGCTTTTTAAGGGGGCCCTAAAGGGGGGCCCGGGGGGACTATATGAAAAGGGGGCCCCTGGAAAATTTTAAATGCTAAGGGGGGCCCCTTTAAATAATGCAAAAGGGGGGCCCCCTAAATATATGCAAAGGGGGGCCCTGACAATTTTGCAAAAGGGGGACCTGACTTTTTGCTAATGGGGGCCTGATATTTGCTCCCAAAAAGGGGGCCTGATTTAGATCCCCTAAAAAAGGGGGCCCTGACTATATACAAAAAGGGGGCCCCCGGGACTACAAACAAAATTTAAAGGGGGCCCTAAATTCCCTACAAAACTAAAAAAAGGGGGGCCCCACTCCCCTTAAAAAACTACCCAAAAGAGGGCCCCTATCTGCAAACTATTTTAAAAGGGGCCCCCTAACTGCCTGCTTATCCCAAAAGGGGGCCCTAACTCCTTACTCCCTAAAGAAGGCCCCTCCCTTCCCCTTTTTCCCTTTTCCCTTTATACTACCTAAAGGGGGCCCTAAGGGCCTGTTTATTTACAAAAGGGGGGGCCCCTAACGCCTGTTTTACTTTTAAAAGGGGGGCCCCCTAACGCCTTTTTTCTCCCTAAAGGGGGGGCCCCAAAATCCCTGAAACTCCCTTTAAAGGGGGCCCCTAACTCCCTTTTATACTCCCAAAAAGGGGGGCCCCTACCTTTTGGGTTTTACTCCCCAAAAAGGGGGCCCCTTACCTGTCTGTATACCCCTTTAAATGGTCCCTAATGGCTGTCCCACTACCTAAAGGGGGGCCCTAACTGCTGTTTTTACTCCCAAAAAGGGGGTCCCAAACTGTTGCAGCTTTTTAAAAGGGGGGCCCCTTTAACTCCCTCCCGCTTACCAAAAGGGGGGAAACCACCTCCCTTCAGCTTTAATTTTGGGACTCACCAACACCTAAACCTCCCAAGCTCCCTTAACGGGGGTTTCCAAAAAAACAAACTGTACCTTTTTAATTTCTAATTTTGGGCCGCTTTTTCTTCCTGGGGGCTTTTTTTCCTACCCCCCCGGGGGATAGGTACCCCCCAATTCCCAAAATTATCCAGAGGGGGGTTCTACCTACCTAAAAAAAACGGTCTATTTGTTTTTTGGGGCCCTTTGGGCCATTTGCAAAACCAAAACCTAGCACCAAATTTTATGGTTGTCCCTGCCTCTCTGTCCTACTTCCCGGGGAAATTTTGGGTACAGAGGGGGGTAAAAGGTAAAGAGATGCTGGAAATTGAGGTTTTCCAAAGAAAATTTTTGTGTAATTTCTGAAGGGTTGGTTGGGGGGGGGGGAAAGTCATCAGGGGGTTTTTTGGGGGAAAAACGGATCAAAGAAAAGGGGAAAAAAGAAGGATCAAGAAAAAGGAGAAACTCTCAGATAAAAAATCCGGTGGGGTTGATTTGGGGGTTTTAAATTTTACTTTTTATATTGGTTCAGTGCTGTTTTCCCTGTAATGTGATGTGCCCTGAGCTGGTTTTTGACCCCCTTTTTGGTTCTCTATAGGGTTTGGGTGTTGAAAGGTTTTTCCCTAAAGCTGGGTATAAACCCCCCTATGTGGTCTTTTTAAAATTTTTTTGGTTGTAGGTTTTTCTGGGGTGGTGTCTGTCTCTTGGGGTTTCTAAAATTTGGGGTTTTGTAGGTTTTTTCCTGAGCTGGGTTTGGCTGTATGGGGTTTCCCCTAAATGGGGGGTTTTGTAGGTTATCCCCTGAGGGGTTGTCTTTTTGGGTTTTCTTTATGGTGGTGTTTGTAGGTTTCCCTGAGGGGTGTCTGTTGGGGTTTCTTTTATGGGGGGTTTGTGGTTTTCCCTGGCTGGTGTCGCCTTTATGTGGTCTTTTTTTGGCGGTGTTGTTGGTTATACCTGGCTTTGTTTGCCTTTTTTGGTCTCTATATGGCGGTTTTGTAGGTTATACCGGGGGGTTTTTTGCCCTCATGGGGTCATATTTGGCAGGGGGGGGAAACCTCCCCTTGGTTGGAGTTCCCACTTTTTTCCCTTTTGGTGGTTTATTTTAGGGGGTGGTGGTTTTGGGGTTTTAAAGGGGGGTGGGGGGTTATTTTGGGGTGGGGGAATTTTGGGGTTTTTTGGGTTGGGTGGGGGGGATATTGGGTATGTTTTTGGAAGGGGTTTGTTGTGGTTTTTGGAGGGGGAAATTATGGGGGTTTTTGGGGGGGTTTTGGTTATGTGGGGTGGGGGGGTTTATTTTGGGGGGGGGGTTTATTATTGGGTAGGGGGATTATTTTTTCATGTGGGTGGGGAGGATATTTGTATGGTAAAAAGGATTATTTTTTATTGGGTGGGGGGGAAAAGGGTTGGGGTTTGGAGGGGTTTAATTATTGGGGTGGGGGGTTTATATGGGGTGGGGGGGAATTTTATGTTTTTTAAAGGGGGTGTTGTAGGTTTAGGGGGGGGTTTTTTAGTGGGGGGGAATGTTTTGGGGGGGGTAAAAGGGGGATAAAGGGGGGTTGGGGGGGGGATATTTATTTTTGGGGGGTGTTATTTTGGGTGGGGGGGGTATGTGGGGGGGGGGAGAGGGGGGTGGGGGGGGATATTGTATGTGGGGGGTGGGGGGGGATATTGAATGGTGGGTGGGGGGGGGAAAAGTATGGGGGTGGAGGGGGATATTGTATGTGGGTGGAGGGGGATATTGTATGTGGGTGGGGGGGGAATTGTGTGGGGGTGTGGTGGGGGATATTGTTGGGGGGTGGGGGGGATATTGTATGGGGGTGGGGGGGATATTGTATGTGGGTGGGGGGGATATTGTTGGGGTGGGGGGGGGTTTTGTTGTGGGGGGGAGGGGGATATTGTATGGGGGGTGGGGGGGGGGGTTTTGTTTGGGGGGTGGAGGGGGATATTGTATGGGGGTGGAGGGGGATTTTGAATTTTGGGGTGGAGGGGTTTAGGTATGGGGTGGCGGGGGCAATTGTATGGGGGTGGAGGGGGATATTGTATTGGGTTTGGAGGGGATATTTTGTGGGTGGAGGGGGATTTTGGTATGTGGGGGGGAGGGGGATATGGATGGGGTACTTAGCCCTGTGTTTATGATATGTGACTTTTGGGGGCTATTGTCCTAATTAAAACTTAGTTCTGTTTTGCACACTGTATTATGGGTAAAAATGGGCCATTTATGCCCGAGGGCCGGAAATTTATTTTCATTACATTAGGGGGGGGCCCCCCAGATCAAACTCCCTTTGGTTTCCGCCCCCCCCCCCCCAGCCCGACAGGGAACAAAACCCTAAATTTCCCAAAAAAAACCCAAAAAAAGGGGGAAATGGGGTAAGATGAATCATGCAGTGAGAAAACCCCCTTTTTAAACCCACAAACCACAGGGAGGAAAAAATTTTTTTTTTTTAAAGGGGATTTTAGTGCTCCTTTTTGCTCTTAAATACCAAAAGACCATCCCGGAGTTAGTCATAAACTGCTTTACTACCCTAAAACCAAAGGGGATTTTGGTAAAAAAACCCGTTACTATTTCCAGAAAAAATGGGAACTTGTTTTTAAAACCACTTTATTACTTTAAACTTCAAGTGAAATTGTCATTATCCTCTTGAATCCCCTTATTTGCTTCACTATCCTAGAGCACTTGAGTTTCCATTATTACCCTAGAGCAGGGCTCCCCAACTCCAGTCCTCACGCCCCACCCACAGGTCATGTTTTCAGGATCTCCCACAGAATGCACTGACAAGAATGATATCACCTGCGCAATGCTAAGGAAAGCCTTGAGGACTGGAGTTGGGGACCCCTGCCCTAGACCACCAGGGAAACAACTATGGAGTGACTTGGAGGGAAGGTGACATACAGCAGCCTGCAGCAGCAGGGGCGAGCATGTGCCGGGTACATAGCTCTACACACATCCCCGCATGTCAGCTTCTTCTAGATCCTCATAAGTAACAATGAAATCAAGACCTCGCTGACAACGGAGCGTGGGTGGAAGACTGGCAAAAATTTAGAAATGCAAAAATTGAAGAAGTCACTTAGGGACTTGGAGGGAATGTGACATGAGGGGATGAGATAGCGGATTCTAACACTTATGTGGAGGTGTTAGGGAAAATATTTGCTTGTTTAGTGATAAATATCATTGCTATTTTGAAATATAATTTTCTTCTATTCGTTTAGATTGTGAAAAAAGTTATACACAGATAAAACAGAGCATAGCAGTGCTGAGTGTGTCAGGTAGAGCAGTGCTGAGTGTGTCAGGTAGAGGAGTGCTGAGTGTGTCAGGTAGAGCAAAGCTGAGTGTGTCAGGCATAGCGGTGCTGAGTGTGTCAGGTAGTAGCAGTACTGAGTGGGTCAGGAGTAACAAGTGAGTGTGTCAGGCATAGCGGTGCTGAGTGTGTCAGGAGTAGGAGAGCTGAGTGTGTCAGGCATAGTAGAGCTGAGTGTGTCAGGCATAGCAGTGCTGAGTGTGTCAGAAGTAGCAGGACTGAGTGTGTCAGGCAGAGCAGTGCTGAGTGTGTCAGGAGTAGCAGTGCTGAGTGTGTCAGGCATAGCAGTGCTGAGTGTGTCAGGAGTAGCAGTGCTGAGTGTGTCAGGAGTAGCAGGGCTGAGTGTGTCAGGATAGCAGTGCTGAGTGTGTCAGAGTAGCATGCTGAGTTTTGTCAGGAGTAGCAGGCTGAGAGGTCGGAGGCAGGCTGAGTGTGTCAGGAGTAGCAGTGCTGAGTGTGTCAGGTAGAGCAGTGCTGAGTGTGTCAGGAGTAGCAGTGCTGAGTGTGTCAGGAGTAGCAGTGCTGAGTGTGTCAGGAGTAGCAGTGCTGAGTGTGTCAGGCATAGCAGGGCTGAGTGTGTCAGGAGTAGCAGGGCTGAGTGTGTCAGGCAGAGCAGTGCTGAGTGTGTCAGGAGTAGCAGTACTGAGTGTGTCAGGAGTAGCAGGCTGAGTGTGTCAGGAGAAGCAGGGCTGAGTGTTGTCAGGTCAGGGTGAGTGGAGGCAGTAGCGGGTGAGTGTGTCAGGCAGAGCAGTGCTGAGTGTGAGTGGTCAGGAGTAGCAGAGCTGAGTGTGTCAGGAGTAGCAGAGCTGAGTGTGTCATCAGTAGCACTGCTGAGTGTGTCAGGAGTAGCAGTGCTGAGTGTGTCAGGAGTAGCAGTGCTGAGTGTGTCAGGATAGCAGTGCTGAGTGTTTCAGCATTAGCAGTGCTGAGTGTGTCAGGCATAGCAGTGCTGAGTGTTTCATCAGTAGCAGTGCTGAGTGTGTCAGGTAGAGCAGTGCTGAGTGTGTCAGGAGTAACAGAGCTTAGAGTGCTTTCACACAACGGGGAGAAGCGGGTCCAGTTTTTTTGTTTTTTTTTTTTTGGATTTGGCAATGTTAGTTAATTCTTGTTTCACTAACCATTGAAATGCCAATAACGCAGTTGAAATTTAAAGAGCATCTCTTCACTTGTGTTTTACACGTAATTACCGTGATTTTTATTCGCGATTTTGCCGAGCAATTTTGTGCAGCAATGTACAGCATTAATTGCTGTGCCATGCTGCATCAAAAAAAACGCATTAAAAACGACCGTGTGAAAGCACCTTTAGGGTGCTTTCACACGGTGGGTTTTTGACGCATTTTTTTACGTGTTTTTTGATGTGTTTTTTGTGCAGCAATGTACAGCATTAATTGCTGTGCCTTCCTGCACAAAAAATGCGTGAAAAAATGCGTCAAAAACACACCTTGTGACTACACCCTTAGGGCGACATGTATGAATTCGGCCGCGCTGAGTTTTTGACTAAATCGCGGCGCCGAGATGTCTGATTCATTTGTAGGGCATTTTGGCGCACAAGACACATGTTCGTCTTTTCACGGCGCCCGTGATTAGGGCCGACAGTTCCAGCGCGTCTACTATTGGGGCAAAGACAATTTTAGGGGCCAAAAATTTTTTCGCGCTTTTTCACTTTTTTCGGGGCATGTATTCTAAGCATAGGACGACTGAATAAATTCGAATGCAACTTTTTTTTTACTCCGCCGACACCACAGTTCAAAAATGATATAGAAAGTTAAACACGACAGATTTTTGGGTTGCATTTAATAAGTTAAATGCCCAAACTTTGTATGGGCATAGATGAATGCGACAAATTGGGCACTAAGTTTAAGTAATGCCCCAAAAATCTGCCGTATTTTACCTCTTTAATCTATTTTGGGAAGTGGTGTCGGCGCAATTTAAAAAAAAAATAGCATTCAAATTATAATTCCCCTTTGGGGAAATAGGTATCAGTTTTTGTTTCCCCAAAAAAAGTTTAAAGCCCCAAATTTTCCCTTAATATTTTTTTAAAAACCCCCCCAAAAAAACTTTTTTTTTTTTTTTTTTTTTTTAAAAAGGGACTCCCGCTAAAAATGAATTTTGCCTTTGCGAACCTGGTGGTGGCCAAGTTCCCCCTTTTCGGGGCGAGTTCAAACATGTCCCCCTCTGTTGTAGGGGGAGCAGGGTTAGTGACGGGGGGAGCAGAGCGAGTTTGTCGGGTGGAGCAGGTCTTGGCGTGTCGGGTGGGCAGAGGGGTGGGTCGGTGGGGCAGAGTGAGTTGGTCAGGGGAGAAGGCTGATTGGAGGTGGGCGGCTGAGTGGGTAGGGGGGCAGAGGAGTGGGGGTAGGGGGAGCGAGTGAGGTTTCATGTGGAGCAGGGTTGAGGCATGGGTTGTAGCAGAGGGGTGTGTCATGCAGCACATGAATGTGTAGGTGGAGGGGTTGGTGCATCGGTGGAGCAGAGTGAGTGTGAGGGGAGCGGTCTTGGCGTGTCAGGTGGGAGCACGTGAGTGGGTGGGGGAGCGAGCTGAGTGTGTCATTTTGGACATTTTGAGTCATCAGGTGGAGCAGAGCTGAGTGTGTCAGGTGGAGCAGGTCTTGGCGTGTCAGGTGGAGCACAGCAGACTATGTCAGGTCTAGAAGAGCTGAGTCAGGGTAGGAGGGCTTAGTGCATCAGGTGCGCTAAATGCGTTCACGGGTAATGAAATGGTGCGTCGGGGGTAGAAGAATTTGGGTTTTTTCAGGTGGAGCAAACTCAGTATTTTCTGGTGCGCAGAGCTGATGGGTCAGGTGGAGCAGGCTGAGTGCGAGGTAAAGGGAGGGGCTGAATGAGTCAGGTGGAGCAGAGTGAAGGGGTCAGGTGGGCAGGTTAGCATGTCAGATGGAGGGGGTTGATTGCATTAGGTGGTGCAGAGTAAAAAATGGGGTCGGTGGAGCGAGCAAGGGGGGTCAGGTGGAGCAGAGCTTGATGTCAGATGGAGCGGGGTTGATTTGATCAGGGGAGCAGAGCTGGTGGGTCAGGTGGAGAGAGTGAGTGGGTCAGGGGAGCAGAGTGAATGGGTCGGGTGGGAGGCTGAATGGTCGGGTGGGCAAGCTGAGTGTGCAGGGGGAGAAAGGCTGAAGGGGTCAGGGGGAGCGGGTTCTTGGCGTGTCAGGTGGAGCAGGTCTTGGCGTGTCAGGTGGGCAAGCTGAGGGGTTCATTGGAGAGGGTTGGTGCATAGGTGTGCAACTGAGTGTGTCAGGTGCCAAGTAAATGTGTAGGTGGGCGGGTTGAGTCCCTAGGTGTAGCAGAGTATGTGTAGGGGAGCAGGTCTTGGCGTGTCAGGTGGAGCACAGCTGACTATGTCAGGTCTAGAAGAGCTGTGTCAGGGTAGGAGGGCTTAGTGCATCAGGTGTAGCTGATGCCCGGGTAGCAAATGAGTGCGAGGGTGGGGAAGAATTTAGTGTGTCGGGTGGAAAGTCGTATGTTGGTGCAGCAAACTGAGGGGGTCGGGTGGAGGGGGCTGAGTGCGTCATTGGGCATGAATGGGCAGGTGGAGCAAGCTGATGGGTAGGTGGGCAGAGTGAGGGGGCAGGGGGAGCAAGTGAGTGGGTCTGGTGGAGCAGAGCTGAGGGGGTTTGGGTGGAGAGAGCTGAGTGGTCAGGGGAGCAAGTGAATGGTAGGTGGACAGAGCTGAGGGGGTCGGTGGAGCAGAGCGAGTGGGTCAGGTGGGCAGAGCTGAGGGGGTCAGGTGGAGCAGGGTTGTTTGCATTAGGGGGTTTGAAGCTGAATGGGTCAGGGGGGAGCGAGGAATGGGGTCAGGTGGAGCAGAGCTTAGCATGTCAGATGGAGCAGGGTTGATTGCATCAGGTGGAGCAGAGCTGAATGTGTTAGGTGGAGCAGAGCTGAGTGGGTCAGGTGGAGCACAGCCAGTATGTTGTGAAAGAAGCTGAGTGGGAGCTGGAGCAGATGAGTGGGTCAGGTGGAGCAGAGCTGAATGGGTCAGGGGAGAAGCTAAGGGGGTCGGGTGGAGCAGAGCTAAAAGGGGTTCGGGGTGGATCGGCTGGTGGGGTCAGGTGGAGCAGAGCTGAGTGTGTCAGGTGGGCAAGCTAAATGGGTAGGTGCGCCAGTGAGTGGGTCGGGTGCAGCACATAAAAATTGTTAGGGGGAGCAGAGCTAAAAAAAAAGTGGGTCAGGTGGAGAGATGGTGGGTCAGGGTGGGCGAGCTTTTGGGTCAGGTGGGCAGGCGAAGGGGTCAGGGGAAGCAGGCTAAGGGGGTAGGTGGAAAAGGCTTAGCTGTAGATGGAGCAGATTTGATTTGGTCATGTGGGCAGATTATGGTGGGGTGGGCAGAGCGAGGGGAGCGGGTGGACAAGGAGTGGCGGGTGGAAAAGGCTGAGTGATCGGGTGGAGCAGAGCTGAAGGGGTTCGGTGGCACAGCTGGTGGGTAGGGCAGACGGAATGTGTTGGGGGAGCAAGCTGAGTGGGTGGTGGAGCAGAGCTGAATGGTTCAGGGGGGAGCAGAGCTGAGTGAGTCAGGTGGACGGGCTGAGTGGTAGGGGGACCCAGGCTGAATGGGTGGGGTGCGAAGTTAGTGGGTCAGGTGCAGCACAGCTGAATGTGTCAGGTGGAGCAGGGTTGAGTGCATCAGGTGTAGCAGAGCTGAGTGTGTCGGGGTGGAGCAGTTTGGCGGTCGTAGAGCACGCGACATTCAGGTCAGAAAGCTGTGCAAGTAGGAGGGCTTAGTGCATCAGGTGCAGCTGAATGCGTCACAGGTAGCAGAAATGAGTGCGTCAGGGGTAGAAGAATTTAGTGTGTCAGGTGGAGCACAGCTCAGTATGTCTGGTGCAGCAGAGCTGAGTGGGTCAGCTGGAGCAGAGCTGAGTGGGTCAGGTGGAGCAGAGCTGAATGGGTCAGGTGGAGCAGAGCTGAGTGGGTCAGGTGGAGCAGAGCTGAATGGGTCAGGTGGAGCAGAGCTGAGTGAGTCAGGTGGAGCAGAGCTGAGTGAGTCAGGTGGAGCAGAGCTGAATGGGTCAGGTGGAGCAGAGCTGAGTGGGTCAGGTGGAGCACAGCTGAGTTTGTCAGAATTATCAGGGCTGAGTTTGTCAGGGATAGCTAAGCTGAGTATGTCAAGTGTAGCAGAGCTGAGTTTGCTATTTTGCATGACTTCTTGTGATATCGGAGTGTCAATTGCTGCTTGGAAAACTGGCAGAAATTCAGAAACTATTAAAACTTTAACCTTACAGACCACCGAGGAGGAAGAGACCTTCTACGGGCAATATTGATTTATCCTATCATCGTCATATATCTGTGTGCTCTCTGTTACTGTGTATTAGACTCTTCTTTCCTTTCCTTCCTGCAGCTTAAAAAACATCCCTTAATTTGCCCCCTAATTTGCAGCGCAGTCTGGAGATCACAGCTCCACACCACAGACAAACCTACATTTCCATTTTTCCATAATAAGGATCTAATTCCCCCCTAATACTCTCAGCCTGACGAGGTGTCGGATACATTAGATGATCCGGTTCCCTCTGATTACCATATGGGCAGGTTGTGCTGAGCTCCACTCTGCTGGATTAATGGTTTTCTATAGAAAGTGCCGCTTTCTTCCTGATCCGTCCGCACTAAATTGAGAGTGACGTCTGCTTGTTCAGTTAATCATCCCCGTTACTGTAAGATCACTTATAGCGCTCTTGACTTTCTATAAATAGAGTTCACATTGCTTGTTAAATGCCGTAACGCACATGAATATCCCCATCGCCGGCGCATCAAGCGCTGATAAACCTTTCATCATTAGCAACGTTTGCAGCGTTCCCACAATTATGCTGGGATATTGGAAGCCGTGAAGTTGCGGACGGCCCCCGGTAACCAAGCAGCCTGCAGCAGGGGCGAGCATGTGCCGGGTACATAGCTCTACACACATCCCCGCATGTGCCGGGTACATAGCTCTACACACATCCCCGCATGTCAGCTTCTTCTAGATCCTCATAAGTAACAATGAAATCAAGACCTCGCTGACAACGGAGCGTGGGTGGAAGACTGTCAAATATTTAGATATGCAATAATTGAAGAAGTCACTTAGGGTCTTGGAGTGAATGTGACATAAGGGGATGTGATAGCGGATTATAACACAACTGCAGATCAAAAATATTTGCTTGTTTAGTGATAAATATTATTGCTTGTGATTTTATTTATAATACATGTTTTACACATAGATGAAGCAAAGCTAAGTGTGTCGGGAGTAGCAGAGCTGAGAGTGTCAGGAGTAGCAGAGCTGAGAGTGTCAGGAGTAGGAGGGCTGAGAGTGTCAGGAGTAGGAGGGCTGAGAGTGTCAGGAGTAGCAGAGCTGAGAGTGTCAGGAGTAGCAGAGCTGAGAGTGTCAGGAGTAGGAGGGCTGAGAGTGTCAGGGGTAGCAGGGCTGAGAGTGTCAGGAGTAGCAGAGCTAAGAGTGACAGGAGTAGCAGGGCTGAGTGTGTCAGGAGTAGCAGGGCTGAGTGTGTCAGGAGTAGCAGGGCTGAGAGTGTCAGGAGTAGCAGGGCTGAGTGTGTCAGGAGTAGGAGAGCTGAGTGTGTGAGTAGTAGAGCTGAGTGTGTGTAGCAGAGCTGAGTGTGTGTGTAGTAGAGCTGAGTGTGTGTGTAGTAGAGCTGAGTGTGTGTGTAGCAGGGCTGAGTGTGTGTAGCAGGGCTGAGTGTGTCAGGAGCAGCAATATTGGGTATCTTAGGTGTAGCAGAGCCTAGAGTGAGGTGGTGTAGGAGTAGCGAGCTGGAGGTCGGAAAGTTAGTAGGGCTGGTGTGTAGGGCAGCGGGCGGGAGTGTGTCGGGCAGCAATTTTGGGTATCTTGGTGTAGCGAGCCTAGGTCCCAATGGGTAAGCAGAACTGAGTATCATGAGAACTGAGCTGAGTGCATTAGATGTAGCATAGCTGGCAGCTGGAGCAGAGTGGAGTGTGTCAGGTGGAGCAGAGCGGAGTGTATCAGGTGGAGCAAAGCCGAGTCTGTCATGTGTAGCAGAATTGAACATCAGAAGTAGCAGAGCTGAATGCATTAGGTGTAGCATACCTATGTCAGTGGTTGCTGAGTGTTTAGTCTAGAGCTGAGTGTGTCAAGTTTAGCAGAGCTGAGTCTGGCAGGTGGAGCAGAGCTGAGTGTCAGAAGTAGCAGAGCTGAATGCATTAGGTGTTGCATACCTGTGTCAGGGGGAGTAGAGCTGAGTATGTCAGGGGTAGTAGCGCTGAGTGTGTCAAGTTTAGTAGAGCTGAGTGTGTCAGGGGTAGTAGAGCTGAGTGTGTCAGGGGTAGTAGAGCTGAGTTTTTCATGACTTCTTGTGAAATTGGAGCTTTATTTGCTGCTTGGCAAACTGGCAGAAATTCAGAAATGCAAGAACTGAAGAAGCCACTGAGGGTATGCTCACTCTATGGACATTAAAGCTATGTTCACATGGCTTATTGCAGTGCGTGTAGTACGCACCACAATACGCTGGGTGTTTTGAAACCATACGCTAATCAGCGCGTAATTCCAAAGCGCGAGGGGGGGGGGGGGGCGCGGGCGGTGCCCTCCATGCATTTGTCAGCAGCGCGTATTCGCCGCTAACAATTCACATGTCAATTCTCCCCGCGCGCATACAATATGATCGTACTGTACACGCGGGGGGACGATGCATAATCCATAACTCTCTATGAGAGCTATGGATTACTGTAATTGTGGAGCGCATTTTGCCGCATATTAAGCGCAATACACGGCGAAATACGTGCGCAATTACGCTAGAAAATAAGCCGTGTGAACAGACCTAAACGAGGAATCCACAGCCAATTATGTTTCAGATTCCAGAAAAAAATCCTAGTGTAATCCGGCTGCCATTCATTTGAATGACCAGTCCATGAACTACAGTGTGGATTTTCCACACACTGTATAACAAATCCGTGGTGCAGAAAAAAAAAAAAAAGAATGGATATATCAATTCTTTCGAGTGGATCCTCCACGGATTCTGCTCCGGCAGGCGTGACATGGGTTAGCGCCATAGTAATGGAGCTAACATGCCTCCAAATCAGGAACGAATACTGTAAAGTAAAAGCAAAAATCCTCGACAGAAATCTGAAGTATCGCCAACTGGAAAAGTCTGATGTGTGAACAAATCCTTAGAGACCTGAAATGAATGTGACATGAGCAGGTAAAATAGCAGATTCAGGCTGAATGCACACTTCACAATATAGTGGAATAAAGCAAGAATAAAAAAAGTCGCTCGTTGCAGTAACCTCGCTTGAGGCAGGAATATGGTGCTTAAAAATTAAGGTTTTAATTCCATTAAAAAGAGAGTAAACCTTTTCACCACAATAAAACAATAAGTTCTTGACGCGTTTCTCGCCAGGACCGGCGCTACTTCAGAAGAACCTTTTACAGAAATACCCGGGAAACACTGTACATTTAAAAGGAAGAATTAGCTCCTATTGGTCAGAAGCATCAGCCAATAGTAGAGCGAGCGACACAGAACCATAAAAACCTATGGGACTAATACAAACCAATATTAAAAAAGCGGGACTATTTAACTCCTTAATGACCGGCCACCCTCTTTTGACGTCGGCCGGTGCAGGTCGTTCGTCTGCAGCTACGTCTTTTGGCGTCGCTGCAGACATGGGAGTTTGCGGCTCTAGGAGACCTAGAGTAGCCCCAGGGCTGTCTGTGTAAGAAGCCAGTGATCAGGGCAGCCTGTGAGCTGCCCTGATCACTGCCTGTGTCAGACCTGATACAGATTATAATGTATTAGCATATATGAATATGCTAATATATTACTAAGTTTAAAAAAAAAAAAAAAAGTAACAGTTCTCCCTCCATGGGATTTAAAAAAAAAAAAAAAAAAGTAAGAAACATAAAGTGTAAAAATTTATATAAAAAATAAAATAAAAATAAATATTAAATAATAAAATAAAAATAAATATTTGATAAAAAATATATGTATTAGGTATTCTCACGACTGTAATAACCTGTAGAATTAATCTAACAAGTTATTAAGTGTAAAATGTGAATGGTGTAAACAATGTTTTTAAAAAACTAAAAAAAAAATTAAAAAAAAAATTCTGCAATAATTTATAAGTGAATTTAAACTATTCCCCCATAAAGTACAACTCGTCTCGGATAAAATGAGGCCTCATACAACTGCGTCACTGAGTCACGCTGATTGATGCTAGGAAATGAGGGAAATACAAAGCAGCCAATCCTAAGAGGAGCTGCTATTCCTCCATTATAGTCTATGGTAGCGGGGCAGCCAATCACAGGGTGAGCTTGCGGTGTAAAGGTTTACTTTCTTTTATGATAAATTTTTAATGGAATAAAAACCTTGATTTTTAAGCACCATATTCGTGCCTCAAGCGAGGTCACTGCAGCGAGCGCCGGGGCGACTTTTTTATTCTTGCTTTATTCCACTGTTCATGTCCCCTGCCGATATCGCGGCTTTGGAGAAGGAGACCCGCGTGTCATTCCTAGGCTCGGACCGAGAGCCCATTAAGGACATATGAGAGTTGTGCCTCTAAAATCGAGCACAACTCTTACAGGTGAGCGTGCTTGCTCACTTTTATCATTTTTACTGTAGCTAACGTACTTTCACCAGAGAGCGCACCCTCTATTGTTTCTCTTTTCTTCTGCACTTCACAATATAACATTATTTTATTATTTGATAATGTAATATGCACAGGTGGAGTAAAGCTGAGTGTCTCAGGTGGAGCACAGCTGAGTGTCTCAGGTGGAGCACAGTTGAGTGTCTCAGGTGGAGCACAGCTGAATGTCTCAGGTGAAGCACAGCTGAATGTCTCAGGTGGAGCAGAGCTGAGAGTGTCAGGTGGAGCACAGCTGTCTCAGATGGAGCACAGTTGAGTGTCTCAGGTGGAGCACAGTTGAGTGTCTCAGGTGGAGCACAGCTGAATGTCTCAGGTGGAGCACAGTTGAGTGTCTCAGGTGGAGCACAGTTGAGTGTCTCAGGTGGAGCACAGCTGAGTGTCTCAGGTGGAGCACAGCTGAGTGTCTCAGGTGGAGCACAGCTGAGTGTCTCAGGTGGAGCACAGCTGAGTGTCTCAGGTGGAGCACAGCTGAGTGTCTCAGGTGGAGCACAGCTGAGTGTCTCAGGTGGAGCACAGCTGAGTGTCTCACGTGGAGCACAGCTGAGTGTCTCACGTGGAGCACAGCTGAGTGTCTCAGGTGGAGCACAGCTGAGTGTCTCAGGTGGAGCACAGTTGAGTGTCTCAGGTGGAGCAAAGCTAAGTGTCTCAGGTGGATCACAGCTGAGTGTCTCAGGTGGAGAAGAGCTGAGTGTGTTAAATGGAGCAGAGCTGAGGTCTCAGGTGGAGCAGAGCTGAAAGTGTCAGGTGGAGAAGAGTTGCGTGTGTCAGGTGGAGAAGAGTTGCGTGTGTCAGGTGGAGAAGAGTTGAGTGTGTCAGGTGGAGAAGAGTTGAGTGTGTTAAATGGAGCAGAGCTGAGGTCTCAGGTGGAGCACAGCAGAGAGTGTCAGGTGGAGCACAGCTGTAAGAGTCAGGTGGAGAAGAGCTGAGTGTGTCAGGTAGAACAGAGCTGAGTATCTCAGCTGGAGCTGCTTGTGATATCGGAGCGCTACTTGCTGTTTGGAAAACTGGCAGAAATTTAGAAATGCAAAAAATGAAGAAGTCACTTAGGGAGCTTTCACACAGCGCAGTTTTGGTGCAGTTTTAACTGCACTCCAATTATGTGCCTTTATGACCAACAAACTTCTTTCACTTATCTAAACTGTTTGGAGAGAGAGTAATCAATTAGTGTAGAGAAGGCACGGCAACAATGTCCACGGATAAATGTTTGAAAGGAAAAGCCAGCATGCAGATCTCGATGAAAAAGATAAAATCCACTTTTAATCCAAAACTTTAAAAACATGCACAGGGTCACATATTGAGCAAAGAGCATTGGGTAAAGGCAGAGGATGAAACAAAGAGAGGTCTGGCCTACGCGTTTCGAACACAGGTGTTCTTACTCATGGCTTGATTACAGACCGGAAAAGCAGCATTTAAATAGCCATGCAGAGGGAAACAATCCCTCGCACAAATCAAACAATCAAAAAACACATATAAGGGAATAAAACATAAAATAACACAAGAGAATAAACATTAGTGAATCAATAATGCAAAATGAAGTCAGATCTAAAATTCAAAACCTTCTGGAAAAGATGTATTTAGACCTAGGATCCAAAAAGCTTCTCTGTCTAGCAGAGCACGTTTCCAATCTCCGCCCCGTTTGGGCTTGTTAACTCTCTCTGGACCAAAGAAGCTGAATGCACTGACATCACCAGCATGAACGGACAAAAAAATGTTTGGAAACATTCGAAGAATTAGGCTCTGTCTCCCCTGCAGTGGACAAAAAACTACCTGAAAACTAATTACTAAAAACATTCATGAAACTGAGTTTTCTGTCCACTGCCTGCCAAAAGCAGCTGAAAAAACGGCCGTTTTTTGGTGCGTTCTTCGTTTTTTGAAGCGTCTTTGCTCTGCTTTTTAATGTATGCACAAATTAAGCCATTGGATGTAAACTACACCCTACAGGTAGAGTTAACTTGTCAAGTAGTCACTTCCTTTAGGGTGCTTTCACACAGTGCGGTTTTTGGTGCGTTTTTTGTGCAGGAAGGCACAACAATTAATGCTATACATTGTTGCACAAAAATCGCATCCAAAAAACCGCATCAAAAACGCAACAAAACCGCACCGTGTGAAAGCACCCTTAGATCACTGTAGCCATTGTGAGCACATTGTCCTTTGTGTGCTGCTGCTGCTGCGTGCTACTGTTTTATTAAATTTTGCACCAGATTCTTGCACCAAAATCCACAAAAACCCACATTATCTTTCCATACAGCAAGATAACTGTATTAGCGTCAAAATCTGTAAAGAAAAGGATTTTAGCGCCAAAATCCCCAAAAAACGCATTATTGCGGCAAATTCTGTAAAAAAATAATTATTTTTAGTGTCCGAAGCGTGATCAGTTTATTAGTGCCAAAATTCTTAAAGATATTGATCTTAGCCCCCAAATCCGTCAAAATACGGTTTCTGGCGCCGAAATCCGTAGAAAATTTATTTTTTTGCGTCAAAAGCTAGATCACTTTATTAGCGCCAAAATCTGTAAAGATACAGATTTTAGCCCCAAAAGCCATAAAAAAACGGATTCTGGCGCCGAAATCTGTAAAAAAAAAGTATTTTTGGACGTTAGGAGCGAGATCACTTTATTTGCGGCAAAATTTGTAAAAAAAAATTATTTTAGTGCCAAAAAACGTAAAAGAACGGATTAGTGCGCCAAAATCCATTAAAAAACGTATTTTTGGCGTCAGAAGTGAGATAACGTTGTTAGCATCAAAATCTGTAAAAAAAAATTATTTTAGTGCCAAAAAACGTAAAAAACGGATTCTGGCGCCAAAATCCGTAAAAAAACGTATTTTCAGCATCAGTAGCAAGATAACTTTATTAACGCCAAACTATGTTTAGAAAAGGATTTTAGCATCAAAATCTGTAAAAAAAAACAGATTCTGATGCCAAAATCTGTAAAAAACGTATTTTTAGCGAAAAAAATATGAATTGCGCAAAAATTGTTAGCGACCAAAGCATGATCATTCTATTACAAAAGGTACGAAAAAGATACATCAGACACTTGTATGTAAATTTGATAAGGTATAACCTTTGTTACACCCAGTATAGGTGGGACTTGGGTCTCTGGGAGGGTTTTCATTGAAAAATCGCGGCAAAAAAACGCACCAAAAAACGCTCCAAAAGACGTCCGGCGCTTTCCATAGACTCCTGTAGTAAATTTTCTGCCCGGCTCTGGCGTTTTTTAGAACATGTTGCAAAATACGACCAGTAAAAAAAACGAGCAGAAAAAAGAAGCTCAGTGTAGACAGCAGGAGGGTTTTACATTAGAGTCTATGGGAGATGATTACAGTCGTTTTTCCAGCGTTTTTAGAAAACGAAAAATGCTGAAAAAACGGACGTTTATCTGTGCAGTGGAGACAGAGCCTTAAACGCCCGACTACCGCAAGCATCACAAAGATGCTCATGTATTCTTGTCTTCAGTTTGCGGGTTTATAAAGTTTTGGATTAAAAGTGGATTTTATCTTTTTCATCGATATCTGCATGCTGGCTTTTCCTTTTCAACATTAATCAAGTGTGTCTGTATCCACAAGACTTCAAACACAGTCATTGATTACTTACTTGAAACACCTTTCTGAACAATTTAGAAAACTGAAAAAAGCTGCTGGTAAAAAAAAAAGGCAGCTTAATTGGAGCGCAGTTAAAACTGCATCAAAACTGCGCTGTGTGAAAGTAGCTCTAGGGACTTGGAGGGAATGTGACATGAGTAGATAAAACAGTGGATTCTTAGTCAAAATGCCTACGGATTTGCTGCAAACTGTAGTGTGGATTTTGTTCCATATTTTTCTCCATTGAGTTTAATGGGAAAAGGCAAAATCGGAACTAAATTCTGTAGATAAACCATTTATGCGGATTTTGTCTTCTCCCATTGAAGACAATGTTGAAACATCTGCAGCAAATCTGTGTCATGGTGAACTCACTAAATGACTTCAAATTGGTCTGGATACATTTCTAGATGTAATAATATAATAAGTTAGAGTGACCGGGATTCTGGAGAAGGGTCTGGATACATTTCTAGATGTAATAATATAACAACTTATAGTAACCAGGATCCTGGAGAAGAGTCTGGAGATATTTCTAGATGTAATAATATAACAAGTTATAGTGACCAGGATCCTGGAGAAGAGTCTGGATACATTTCTAGATGTAATAATATAACAAGTTAAATTGACCAGGATCCGTGAGTAGGGTCTGGATACATTTCTAGATGTAATACCGTAATATATCAAGTTATAGTGACCAGGATTCTGGAGACGGGTCTGGTTACATTTCTAGATGTAATAATCTAACAGTTACAGTGACCGGGATTCTGGAGAAGGGTCTGGGGACATTTCTAGATGTAATAATATAACAAGTTATAGTGACCGGATTCCTGGAGAAGGGTCTGGAAATATTTCTACATGTAATAATAGAAAAAGTTATAATGACCGGGATTCTGGAGAAGGGTCTGGAGACATTTCTAGATGTAATAATATAACAAGTTATAGTGAACGTGATTCTGGAGAAGGGTCTGGATACATTTCTAGATGTAATAATATAACAAGTTATAGTGACCAGGATTCTGGAGAAGGGTCTGGATACATTTCTAGATGTAATTATATAACAAGTTATAGTGACCAGGATTCTGGAGAAGGGTCTGGATACATTTCTAGATGTAATAATATAACAAGTTATAGTGACCAGGATTCTGAGAAGGGTCTGGATACATTTCTAGATGTAATAATAAAAACAAGTTATAGTGACCGGATTCTGGAGAAGGGTCTGGATACATTTCAAAGATGTAATGATAAACAAGTTATAGTGACCAGGATTCTGGAGAAGGGTCTGGATACATTTCTAGATGTAATGATATAACAAGTTATAGTGACCAGGATTCTGGAGAAGGGTCTGGATACATTTCTAGATGTAATAATATAACAAGTTATAGTGACCAGGATTCTGGAGAAGGGTCCAGGTACATTTCTAGATGTAAAAATATAAGAAGTTATAGCGACCAGGATTCTGGAGAAGGGTCGTTGATCCAGGGATTTATTCTGATTGTCAAAATTGTTTCCCTAAAATGAGGACAAGTGGCTTCTACCTCATCGGGTTTTTTGCCTTCCTCTGGATTATAGCCTAAAAGATTGTCGTCTTACCTTCCTCTGGCTGGTATACATCAGTATACTGTAAAATAAAATGGCTATATGGCATAAAATAAAATCTTATCCCATCCTTTAAACAAAGTGTATATATATATATGTTTTTATTTTCTTCTTTTCAGCTCCTTTCTTAATGGGTGGTACCATGCAGAAATAGCCATTCGTAGTGTGGCTCTCTCTAGATCATTAGGACTGCAAAAGGCAAATGTTCCCATGCAGCCATTGGGAAAGATGTGATGTACATCTATTGCAGTATATGTGTGGAGCCCAACTCTTATTTTGAGCATCAAACATTTTTTGGCTGTAGAACAGTGTTATTTATTTTTTTAGAATTTTTGATTTATTTAATAAGGCGTATACTTTTATACAATTCTCTGCCATTCCTCGATGAGCAGCCTTGGAAATCCTCCGCAAACAAGAGGGAGCCAACAACTGCTCAACTTTGAAAGCAAAAGAAATGAGATCCACAATGTATTTGGTAATAATCGTTATTTATATGTTTGAATCTAACCAGGGGCGTCGCTAGGCTGTTTTATTCGGGGCTGGGGCCCCCGAATAAAACACCCCTGTGCCCCGATTTCTCCCGGGCTCCAGGCCTCGGGCCCTGGGCCGGGAAAGCACCGACTGGCCCTTTACTGCATGTGGTCCGATGGACGCACACACAAGCCGCGGCCTTCTGCGGAGCAGAGAGCGAGCGCACCCCTGCCCCGCAGACAGTGCCCGGAAACCCCCGGCCGACACCGAGAGGCCGCCGGGTCCTCCACAGCGCTGAGGACCTCCGGGGCCAAGTGCGCCTCAGCCGGGCAGCGTCGCGATGATGTGATTCATCGCGACGCTGCCTGTCCTCGGGCGCAAAAGCGCTCATGGGCCCCGTGCGCCCGAGGAGCTGCCGAGGAGCGCGGCTGAAGAGGACGGAGCGCGCTCGCCGGGGGAGTAAGGTGAGTATTAATGTTTTTTATTTTTAAAGCGTTTACCTGCCTCAGTGCCCCTAAATTTGCCTGCCTGTGCCCCTATAATGCCTGCCTGTGGCCCTCTACCCCTGCCTGTGGCCCCCCATACCACTGCCTGTGGCCCCCAAATCCCTGCCTGTGCCCCTATAAGGGCTGCCGGTGCCCCTATAATGCCTGCATGTGGCCCCCATATACTGCCCGTGGCCCCCATATCCCTGTCTGTCCCCCTATAATGCCTGCCTGTGGCCCCATATCCCCTGCTGGGGCCCCCATATGCTGCTGTGCCCCTATAATGCCTGCCCTGTGGCCCCCATATTCTGCCTGTGGCCCCCCATATCCCGCCTGGGGCCCCCCAAATATGCTGCCTGTGCCCCCAAAATGCTGCCTGTGGCCCAAATATTACCTCCGTGGCCCCCATACGCCTGCCTGTGGGCCCCCATATCCCTGCCTGTGGCCCCCAATATGCCTGCCTGTGCCCCCCCATATACTGCCTGTGGCCCCCATATACTGCCTGTGCCACCCTATATACTGCCTGTGCCACCCTATATACTGCTTCAGTGCCCCCCTATATACTGCCTGTGGCCCCATATACCTGCCTGTGGCCCCATATACTGCTTCAGTGCCCCTATATACCTAACTGAGGGACTGCTGTACCTAAAATTAAGGAGTTGCGGGAAATTTTAGGATTCTAAGATATTGTTCCAAACCTCAGGACAAGTATTGGCCGAGCAATCAGCATGAAGGTGTGAACCGGGTGGGGAAGAAAGGGAAAGTGAACGACGCGATTCAAAAAGACGTCTCAGTGAGTTACTAAATGTAACTGCAGTGTAATCACTTATATTTCTGCAGAGTCTACATACAACTAGTAATCTACCACTATATTTGGACCCTGTAGGGGTAATAAACAGTTCCTCAGCGTCTGTGTACACTGGTGTCCCCTCACTATCTGGTCACTGTATGGCGGTGGTATATGTAATCAGAGCCTGTGTACAGCTGGGAGCACATGTGGGGGGCGCGTTCGGTCAGGGTCTGGCAGGATTATTTGAGCCTTAAGTAGTAATAGTTTGGGGTCGTGGTTATGTAGGAGGGGTTTTAGTAACAATCACTTGTTTTGTTTGATTTGCTCCATGTATCGGTGGATTATTTGGTGACTCTTTAGGGGTATTGTCATATGAAGGTGAGAAGTTCTGAAAAAGTAAATTTGTCATTGGTGATTTTTACTGTACAGTGACTGCTGAGGAGATGGACGGGATCTGTGTGGGATGTGCTAAAATTAGGTGACAGGAACCCCAAAGGTTTTTCTCTGTAAAAAAACATCCGCAGTTCAAAATGAGGCGTGAAAAATGTCGTGTGAACCCAGCCCTACCCAGAAAAGCACAAAGGGCCCGAGCCCCAGATGTTTTAGGACCCTAGCAACGCCCCTGAATCTAACCAATGTGGTGAGAAAACCCCTGCAACGTCTTTCTCAGTAGAAAGATCAGAGAGCAAGAAGCTCCATCCTGCTGAAAAGACACAGCAGGAAGTGACATCACCATCCCGGCCACTACTAGAGCAGAGAGAGGTGGTTGGTTAGCTAGGGAAGCTGGTGTACACAAGCAAGAGATAAAAACTGCTCTAACTCTGAAATTAAGCAAGGTAAGAACAGCAGTGTACAGTATTTGGTAATCATCTTTATTTACCTTTAACCCCTTAACGACCTTGGGCGTAGGAGTACGTCCCAGGGCCGCAAAGGGGCTTTGCAGGGGAACACCCGGCAGTAACAGCGCCGGCGGGTGGCTCCGCCCGCTGGCGCTGTTTTACCCATCAGACACCGTGCCAAAGATGGCCGCAGCGTCTGAATGAACGCCGATCGGTGCTGCGCACCAATCGTTAAGGTCATCGGCACCGATCCGACGACCGTGCATGGTGGTGGGGAGCCTTGTGAGGCTCCCGTCACTTACCCTGGCCGGTTTGCCCCACTTCCGTCCGCAGACAGGAAGTGGGGAAACCGCCATCTTTGTACACCCTAATGCATTGCCTATGCAATGCATTAGGGTTTTAATTTAACAATCATGCCACCTAGTGGTCAAGTAACATAGGTGGCCTCAATGTTACAGTAAAAAAAAAAAAAAACTTATAAAGTACAAAAAAAAAAGTATTAAAAGTTCAAATCACCCCCCTTTCCCCATTTTACAATTAACATCATTAAAACAATAAAAAAAGTTACACATATTTGGTATCGCTGCGTCCGAAAAAGTCCGATCTATAAAAATATAACATCACTTATCCCGTAAACTGAACACCGTAGAAGAAAAAAAATTCCAAATGCCAAAATTGCGTTTTTTGGTCATTTTACGTCACTGAACAAATGGAATAAAAATGATCAAAAAAGTCGCATGCATTCCAAACTGCTAGCGATAAAAAGTACACTTCAGCCCGCAAAAAACGCCCCCTCACTGACGTCCGTAGGTGTTAGTACAAAAAAGTTATTGGTCGCACAAAATGTTGCCGTGGCGCAAATTTCAAAAAGAAAATGTTTGGAATTTTTTTACGGTACCAAAACATAACGGAAACCCTACATGTTTGGTATTGCCGGATGCATAACAACCTCTAGAATACAGATAACACATTATATTTACCGAAGATTGAACGCCGTAAAAGAAAAAACCCAGCAAACATGGCGAAAATAAAAAAATTTCACAATTTGCCCCACTTGGAATTTTTTTGCGGTTTTCCACTATATTCTATAGTATAGTGAATAACACCATTAGAAAGTACATCTTGTCCCACAAAATAAAAACCCTCATGTGTCTATGTAGGTGGAAAAATAAAAAAGTTATGGCTTTCAGAAGGCGAGGAGGGAAAAACGAACGTGTTACCAAAAAAAAACGCCTGGTCCTTAAGGGGTTAAAGGGGATTTATCGCTTCATCAGTTTGTGTGTTTCCTTTTACTTTCAGTTTCTCAGTTCCTAAAATCCAGGGGCGTTTCTTCCCCTCCCAGCTTGGTGTTTCTGTTTGAGATCAGTGGGAGGGGATAGCACATCCCTGCTTCCCCCCTCCACCCCTCTCTGTCTGCATTCCACTCCACATGTCACTGTGTCGTTCCTCTCCCTATGCAGTCTTATTTTGTAAGAGCTGTTTGTTTACATAGCACACCTTGCATTCATTCTAGACAGTCTTCTATGAACTCAGATCACTGATCTCTTCCACTCTCACAGCTGGAGGTTTGTTGAAATCCAGTCTTCTATGAACTCATCCAGAGCAGCACAAATCTGTCTCCTTTCTATGTTTACAGCAGCATTAGGCACCGAGTACAATTCTGCTGTTTTCTGAATGTATAAGCAGCTGAAGTGTTACTGTGCAGCTCCTGGCTGTGCAGAGTGAAATTGTTGCCGGCCCCTTATTCTGAGTGAGAGAGGCAGGAATGCACGCTCCCGGGGCCAGACAGAATGTAAATTAGTAGAGCCGTCAGCCAATGAAATGAAAGGAGGTGGGATCCAACCGGCACTGGGGAACAGTGTTTACAGAAAACGAAGATAAGGGAGACTGTGAAAACAAGACAGCTTTGCAAATGACTTCCAATTGCAAAGTTGCTTGTTTTCACTGTCCCCTTATTCTGAAGACCATTTAATATTATCAGAAAACCCCTTTAACTACATGTTTAAAGCTAATTACTGTGGTGAGAAAACCCCTTTAAGCCAAATTCATCTTGAGTCTTAAAGGGAATATGTCGCCAATTTTTTTTTTTTACTTATTAAATCAAGCCCCTGATCCATATACTTTTTCTCAGTCGTTTTTATTTCCTGATTGTAAATTCCTCTATTCAGCCGTCTATATATGATTGTGGGGAAGACATTCTTGCTTGCACTGCTTTAACAGCAGTCAGAGAGATACTTTACAGCAGCTTCATGCCCATAGGATTCTCAAGACAGATTCTGTCCCATAGACTTGTATAGGAGAGTTTTCACTGTGAAGGGAGGGAAGAGGGGGAGCTGTGACATCTCCTCTTGTGACTGGTGGATTCTGTGTTATCTGTACACAATGGTGTCTCCTTTCAGCTTGACCCTGCTTTTACTGATAATGAGAACACTGCTGAAAAGCTCTCTAAACAGAACAGGAAGTGTCAGACGATTATTAGGTCTAGTGGCCAAAGTGAAAACTGCAGGACTTAAGAATTATTAAAAAAATACTGAAAGCGATATGGAAAATTAAAAAAACATAACCAAAAGCAGAAATAAACTGCAGCAACTAGTGCCAGGCAGCTGCTGCTAAGGCAAACAGGATCTTGAGATGTATCAACATAGAAATAGATGGGAATGATGACAGCATACAAATCCATAGTCAGCCTGAATTTGGAAAGAACTAGCAGTGCTGCTTCAGGGTAAGAAATGCAAGTCATTAAAGGACTGGACAGCAGAATTTTTTTTAGAATTAAAGGATGTGTCTCACCATACTGTTTCACAGAACCACGGCCAGCTTTAGACATACTTCCTTGTCAGGCTGTGGGTGGTTCTTTAGAAAAGACTAACAATTCAGCTCTGCTATTTCAGTTACAGTGCTATGATTACAAGAGGTTTATAGTCTGAAGTGCACAAAGCTGCAGAATAGTGTTCAGCGAACAGCAAAAGGTTCTAGTTCGATTAGAACCTTGAACTTTAGTGAATTCGGTTTAAGGTTCTATTCGAACTCAAACTCGAATTTCGAACCCCATTAAAGTCAATGGGAGAAGATGATCAGGTTAATTTTTATACCTATACAGATGAGGAAAAGCTGCAATTACCATCCATAACAGTAAACTGGATATGTAGAACAACTTAGTGAAGAAAATTTGGCTCTAAGAGTGACAAAAAAAATTGAGAGGCTAAAATACTTCATTCCTTTCAATGGCTAACTGAAAAGATGAGGAGGACAGCTTGCAAGCAGGGGCGTAGCTATAGGAGGTGCAGCGGTAGCAGCTGCTATGGGGCCCTGCATCCTGAGGGGGCCCAAAAGCCCCTTTGACACATAGGAGATTTGGAGACGGTGTGTTATACAATTACTGAACCCCCAAAACTTCAAAAACGTAACTTTTGGGCACTGAGTATGATTTAGAAAATCCAAGCACTCTGTATAATATATATCCATGTATATGAGAGTTAGGCGTTATGTGAGCCTGCAAATGTCGCCAAATAACAGCTTCTGGGTGTGGGAAAGATGCAGCCAGCAATACCAAACTCCCTAACTATTGCTGTCTATGGAGAGGAAAATGCTATCTAACTAAGAGCAGTCTGTACAGTACAGAGAGTGAGCTGAAAATGGCGTTCACAAGGCAATACAGTGAAATGTATATAACATGGTCATGTGATTTTAGCAGCCAATGAGAGCCCTACACCCCAGTGATTACATTTTTCACACTTCTCTATGCTCTGCACTGATTGGATTGCTGCCAAAAGTGCAGAAAGCCGCTGAAAACGAAACTGAAAATGGCATGTCAAACTAGAACTTTACTTGAATGAACAGTAAAATGTTTGGTTCGGTTCGAGTTCTAAAAATTCAAGACGTTCTACTAGAACTTAACTTTTCTAGAACAGTTTGATCAACACTACTGCAGATTGCAGAATTCTAAAGGTTAAAACTTGTCATTAACTTAAGTAAACACGCTCCTATGCAAGAGACTCAGACTCTAAGGGTATATTCACATGGAGTAATTGCGGGATGCATTTCGCGGCGTTTTTGTGCTCCAATAAACCTGACATGCGCCCCGCACTTATGGTTATTCATAGATCTCCTAGAAAGCTATTAATTACGTCTGTCTCCCCACAGCATACAATGTGTTCGTATTGTACGCCAGGAGAGAGAAGTGACATGTAATTTCTTCGCTGCACTTCCACGCCGCTGAGACTGAAAGTGAATGGGGCCGCCCCACTGCACTTTAGAAGCATGCGCTGGCCAGCACGTACTTCTAAAACACCCAGGGTATTGCGGCACGTAAAGTGCGCACCGCAATACACCATGTGAACATACCCTAAAACTCTACAAAGATTCAAATATGAGTACAGAAATCTCCAAACTATTCATTCCCTTGACTGTGACTACAACAAGGGGCATCTAAGGGAAAGTTCTACATCATAATGGAAGGCATTCTTTACATTAAGAGCAGTGACACCATGGAGCTATCTGCTGCCACATGTTCATAATAATAATAATAATAATGATCCAGCTATGTCCCATAAATAAGGGTAGTACACATAAAAGTGGATGAACCTGCCCCGCAGACAGTACACCTATATACAGACAGTACACCTATATACAGGCAAGTGCATGGAATGTCAGGAATGTGTGAGCGATTGATATCAAGGGTTAACAATTAGGGATCGTGGTAGGCCTGCCTAAGAAGAAGTATTCTCAGAACTGGTGCAGCACGTGTGAGTTTGGAGACGGGCATGGAAAGTTCGGATGATTAAGGCATTTAATCTAAGATCATCAACAGAGTGCAGAGACAAGGTAGGATGGTAGACAGAGATGAGGGAGGAGATGTAGGGGGTGCAGCGCTGTGGAGAGAGCGGGTAGGGTGGTAGACAGAGATGAGGGAGGAGATGTAGGGGGTGCAGCGCTGTGGAGAGACCAGGTAGGGTGGTAGACAGAGATGAGGGAGGAGATGTAGGGGGTGCAGCGCTGTGGAGAGAGCGGGTAGGGTGGTAGACAGAGATGAGGGAGGAGATGTAGGGGGTGCAGCACTGTGGAGAGACCAGATAGGATGGTAGACAGAGATGAGGGAGATGTAGGGGGTGCAGCGCTGTGGAGAGACCAGGTAGGGTGGTAGACAGAGATGAGGGAGGAGATGTAGGGGGTGCAGCGCTGTGGAGAGAGCGGGTAGGGTGGTAGACAGAGATGAGGGAGGAGATGTAGGGGGTGCAGCGCTGTGGAGAGAGCGGGTAGGGTGGTAGACAGAGATGAGGGAGGAGATGTAGGGGGTGCAGCGCTGTGGAGAGAGCAGGTAGGGTGGTAGAGATGAGGGAGGAGATGTAGGGGGTGCAGCGCTGTGGAGAGAGCGGGTAGGGTGGTAGACAGAGATGAGGGAGGAGATGTAGGGGGTGCAGCACTGTGGAGAGACCGGGTAGGGTGGTAGACAGAGATGAGGGAGGAGATGTAGGGGGTGCAGTGCTGTGGAGAGACCAGTTAGGGTGGTAGACAGAGATGAGGAAGGAGATGTAGAGGGTGCAGCGCTGTGGAGAGACCGGGTAGGGTGGTAGACTGAGATGAGGGAGGAGATGTAGGGGGTGCAGCACTGTGGAGAGACTGGGTAGGGTGGTAGACAGAGATGAGGGAGGAGATGTAGGGGGTGCAGCACTGTGGAGAGACCAGGTAGGGTGGTAGACAGAGATGAGGGAGGAGATGTAGGGGGTGCAGCACTATGGAGAGACCGGGTAGGGTGGTAGACAGAGATGAGATGTAGTGGGTGTAGCGCTGTGGACGGACCGGGTAGGGTGGTAGACAGGGATGAGGGAGGAGATGTAGGGAGTGCAGCGCTGTGGAGAGACCGCGTAGGGTGGTAGACAGAGATGAGAGAGGAGATGTAGGAGGTGCAGCTCTGTGGAGAGACCAGGTAGGATGGTAGACAGAGATGAGGGAGGAGATGTAGGGGGTGCAGCGCTGTGGAGAGACTGAGTAGGGTGGTAGACAGAGATGAGGGAGGAGATGTAGGGGGTGCAGCACTGTGGAGAGACCAGGTAGGATGGTAGACAGAGATGAGGGAGGAGATGTAGGGGGTGCAGCGCTGTGGAGAGACCGTGTAGGGTGGTAGACAGAGATGAGGGAGGAGATGTAGTGGGTGCAGCGCTGTGGAGAGACCGGGTAGGGTGGTAGACAGAGATGAGGGAGGAGATGTAGTGGGTGCAGCACTGTGGAGAGACCAGGTAGGATGGTAGACAGAGATGAGGGAGGAGATGTAGGGGGTGCAGCGCTGTGGAGAGACCGTGTAGGGTGGTAGACAGAGATGAGGGAGGAGATGTAGGGGGTGCAGCACTGTGGAGAGCTTTGTGGGTGAGAGTGATGAGTTCATGTTGTATCCTGTACCGAATGGGCAATCAGTGCAGTGACTGAAATAGGGTAGAGGCAACAGTATAGCAGCTGTAAAGAAAGGTGAATATGGCTGCTGCATTCAGGACAGATGCTATAATTCTTCTATCCAGTTAGTGGTTTTTGGCTCTTGCATACTCTGTAGGCCACTGCTAATGTTATAATGATCCAGGATATCTTTCTTAAATAAAAATCACATCACAAGTTCTAGAGATGGGTCATAGTTACAGGGATTTATTCTAGATTTCTAGACCTCAAAATAGGAAGGAATATTTTTCCCTTCTTTAAATTGGCTTGGGGGTTACCTAGAATTAGAAAGAACATTTCTACATTCTTTCAAAAACTCTACACCAATGCACAGTAGATGCGGATGAGCTGCAATACCATTAAGAAGAACCTGTGAACAGGTGCACTACCGGTTTTTGAAAGCAGGTGTTTTACTTCTCTTAATCTATATCCGGGCTGCACAACATATGGCCCATGGGCTGTTTGCATTCTGCTGAAGGATTAATGGCAGCCCGCAAAAGGGACCACAAAGGGCTGGGGCTTGCACAAAACCTGCCCCAAAATGGGTGTTCCTGGGCATCTTGGGGGCATTACTTGGGAGTCCGAGGGCACACCCGAGTGGTTTTGGTTCCCAACTCCTGCCAAGTTGTGCAGGTCTGAAGTACACTTTTTAGATTATATCTTACATATAGACAACACATTCTGCAGTCATTTATACAGTTTATATATTACAGTATAGACATAGTTACATAGTTAGTACGGTTGAAAGAAGACACGTTCAACCAAGGCTGGGGAAAATGTGGGTGAAGTATAGACTCTCATCGTTTCTATAGGATTATTAAAGGGTTCTCCATTGCTGAAAACCTCTGAAATCTGATTTAGTAGTAGGGAAACCTTTGCTCAGCATCCTCATCTCTTGGATAGAATGGAAAGTGGTTATAAAGAGCGCCTCTTGCTCTGGAGGACGTGATCTGTCCTGCACGGTTGTGAATGGACCCTGTGTAATGCTATGTTTCGCCTGTGGAGGTGCTGCAAGGTTTTCTCATAGATAACAACTGGAAGGTCCCATCAAGAAGACCCTTTGGACGACGTGTATGAACGGGGCTGTGACAGATTTCTGGTGTGATATGAGACAAAAAAACTATTGTAAACCATGTCCAACATATGTTCTAAAGGATTTGCAGCAAAATTGGGCGCACTTCCAACACTTTGGACATTTTTGTTCGTGTCATGCCACATTCATAAGATTAGGCACATTTATGAATGTGTCTCGACAAAATATGTTACAAAAACAGTATGGAGGGAGAAGGCAGGAGGGCGGGCTGAAACCGAAACACAGAGCCGGACACCATACACATCGGCACTAAAAGGACGCACGGAAAGACCACAACAGCAGGCATAAGAAGGGCAATGAATCCCACCAGTTAGTGACAATAGACCACCGCCCACCACATAAAGAAACCAATGAGAATGTGATGAAAGCAAAAAATAAAATAGATAAAAACAATACACAAGGCCAACCAGAAAGCAAGAACCCTGGTCGTATCCCCTGGAGACGAGCTGTAAACAATGAATCACTAAAGGAGCAGCTAAAACAAAAACGGTGCAGAATTTTTAATAATGATGAATGGTGAAAATGTTTATTATCCAATTTGCAAGCTTATCACGCCAATCTTACTTTGTGGCAAAACCCCTTTAAAGGGATTGTCTCACCATGCTATTTCACAGAGCCACAAACCGCTTCAGACTCACACTTCCTGTTCAGGCTGTGGGCGGGTCTATAGCAGTGATTGACATATCGGCTCTGCTATTCCTAGCTGATTCTATTAGAGTTACAGAAGTGCTGGAGCTTTGTAAATAACAATGTACAAGGCTACAGAGCTCTAAGGCTTAAAAATTGTCATTAATGTAAGTAAAAAAAACTCCTGTGTTAGAGATAAGACTGCAGGTAGTGACTCACCATGGTTGGACTGACTGATTGATGAAAGTTTAGAGCAATGAGATAAAAGAGCTGGGAAAGATGGACTGGTGACCTAGAGAAACTTGTGTAAATAAAATCTTCATTATCTCCTGAACAAAGCAAAATTAAAACAGCAATGTATTTGGTAACAATCTTCATTTACCTTTTTGCACTGGGAGCACCGCTGAATGGTAAATTGGTAAATTATCCCCTAGGACCTCATAAAAACCGTGATTCGAATCCCATTTCAGTGTTAGGGTTATGATTAGGATCGATTTTTTTGGGCAATTTTTGCCAAAATTTGATTCTGAACCTTACCTTATCCCTGACTAACTGTGAAATTAGCTGTAAGTAGGAGTTACAGCCTAGGAGCAGCGGCAGAACGGGAGCGCTGAATGTTAAATTAACCTCTAAAAAATCTCAGTTTGGTGTTAGGGTCAATTTTTGTCAAAATTTGGTTCAAACCAAGCCAAATCAACTTGCTAAAAATTGGAGTCAAATTTGTAAACCTAACTCTAATTGTAACACTAATCCTAAACTGGAGTTAGGATTTGGATTTTTACTGGTTTTTAGGGTTTAGTTTACCTCTCTCCCAATGCAGTGTTACTTCTGGTCTGACATCACATCCCATTACTATTACATAGGGTTATTATGCAAAGGTAACCTGGAGTGAAATCGCACCAGGAGCGCTGCTGGAACGAGAGTGCTGCTAAATGGTACATTTTTAAATTAGCCCCTGAAAACTCTAAGTCAAACCCCAATGTAGTCTTAAAGGGGTATTCTCACCATTATTATTATAGAATTAATGCAGAATTATAGTATATGGTTCCCACCAGGGTTAATGTGCTGTATGGCCTGTGATGTCACTTTGTGCTGCAACATCCACCAGGACACTAGCATATATTTGGTAAGACATAAAAACCCAAATCTCAGTTTGGTGTTAAGGTCAATTTTTGTAAAATTTGTGTCAAAATTTGGTTCTAATGGTTGACTCATTAGACTGATTTGCTTTAAAGGGGTTGTCTCACTACAAGAATTGCTTTTTATGTTAAAGATCTCACAAAAACAAGTCACTTTGCAATATATGTCCATTAACAGTGTCCTACCTATTCCTAGATATCCCCTCTTGTATGGGCTGCATCAGCTCCTCAGGTCGCTATAGCTACAGATCTGTTCTATCTCTCCTGATAGGCTGCCAGCACTGGTTGCTATAGCTACAGTCCTGTTTGATCTCTCCTGATAGGCTACCAACACTGGTTGCTATAGCTACAGACCTGTTTGATCTCTCCTGATAGGCTGCCAGCGCTGGTCGCTATAGCTATAGACCTGTTTGCTCTCTCCTGATAGGCTGCCAGCACTGGTTGCTATAGCTACAGACCTGGCTTCTACTGCAGCCTAGTGGAAGCCAGTACACACGCCCTTGAATTGATGAATCGATGTAGTGAGACAACCCCTTTAAACATGTAGGCATAGGTAAATAAAGATTATTACCAAATACATTGCTTTTCCGATTTGGCTTCCTTTCAGAGCTAGAGCAGTTTTTGTCTCTCTCATCCCTAGTTACCTCGGTCTGCTCTAGTAGTGCTCAGGATGATGATGTCACTTCCTGCTGTGTCTTATTAGCAGCACAGGAGCTTGTTTAACTTTTTTACTGACAAGCTTTAACCCTTTAGAGCTCTGTAGCCTCCTACCGCTACATCACCAACAGTCTCAGTCACTAATAGCAGAGCTGAAAGGTCAGTCATTGCTGTAGAACAGTCCACAGCCTGAGTAGGAAGTGGGAGCCTGAAGCTGTCTGTGAAGAGCAGGCTCTGTGAAACAGCATGGTGAGAATACCCCTTTGAAGTTACAATTAGGGTCACATTTTGGGCAATTTTCACCAAAATGTAATTGAGGCCATACCAAATCGACTTGCATGGACCTGAATCTGAAGTATAACACAACATAACAGTGCTGTACTCCAATAAGCTCACCTCCAAATACTTCATGTAATTGTATTAGTGGGAGCTCTGGGGAGATCCTCTGTATACAAATATCCATCATCTGATATTTAAGGGGGGGGGGGATTTTTACATCTGCAGTTTTTAATTACATCCAGCACTGCTCGCTCTGCACTCTGCTGGAATAGCAAACACTGGCTATTATTTAATAAAACATAGATTCTTATCGGCAGCAGCTCCAGGGAAGCAGAACACCTGTTTGCAGCAATAGAATCATTTCTTCCAAGTGCTGCAAATCCAGCAATTCAGTTTGTAGCCCAAGTTTAGTTATTCCAAAGATCGTGTTTACACAGATGTAGCAGAGCCCAGTTTGCCACCAGGCTGCTTCTTGTGGAAACTGATAGCTTATTAAGTGACCTGTTTCAATGCACATCATCATGACAAACTCAACTCAGTTATAATCCCGGCTATGCTACATCGGTCTCTGAAAGCCTATGTCCACCTTTCCAACTAATTATGTTTCACTGCTGCAGAATTTTAAAGAGGACCCGTGGTTGTACCTCAAACATCTGTTTTAGTAGATCCTTGTGTTCCCTGTGATATGACAATCCTGGAGGATCTTCTCATGTGTCTCTGTTTTGTGCTGTTCCTCTGTTATTAATACTAGAAATATATTACTGAATCTGTCAGCTGGGCGTTACCATGCACTCACTGACTGTCAGCACTTATTGGCCAGTTGTCACGAGTGCCGCCGCAGCCTGCAGTTCGGGCTGCGGGCGCATTCGTTCCCCCGTGCGCCCGGAGTGAGCGTCCTCAGGCGCAATTCCTTACCTGGTAACGCTCCTGCTTTGGGTCTGTCTGGCCGGTGCGCGCAGTCCCGCTCCTTAGTCCCGCTCCCTCTCTCTGATTTAAAGGGCCCGCGCGCCGGTAATTGGTTATTGCCGGTCGCGGGCCCTATATAATGCTCCACCTCCCTGAAGGCCTCGCCGAATTCATAGTGCTCATACCCTATGCGAGGAAGCCTTCCAGTGTTCCGGTTTGCCTTTTCCATGTACCAGTCCCGTCAGCTTACGTACCTCGAACGCAATTCTTCGCCGCCTGCCCTGACCTTCTGGGCCATCCCCGACTACGAGTTTGTCTACTGTACTGGTACTGCGTTGCACCTCGGCTACCAACGCAAGCAAGGCGCATCAGGGGTAGCGACCTGGTGGAATACCGCCACGGCAAGTCCATCCCACCTTGCGGCGGGCTCTGGTGAAAACCGGGACCAACTTAGAATCTGCATAGTGGTGCGTCCTGTACCACCACTTGTGGTGGCCCATCGGATCCACTACTCCGGTGCGTTAAATCAGTGTCAGATTGTGCAGGGATAATCCCTCCCCCTAATTGGTCACACTCAGCTGACAGATTCAGTAATAGACTACCGTTCAAAAGTTTGGGGTCACTTCGAAATTTCCTTATTTTTGAAAGAAAAGCAGTTTTTTTCAATGAAGCGAACATTAAATGAAACAGAAATCCACTCTATACATTGTTAATGTGGTAAATGACTATTGTAGCTGCAAACGTTTGGTTTTTAATGCAATATCTACATAGGTGTATAGAGGCCAATTTCCAACAACCATCACTCCAGTGTTCTAGTGGTACATTGTGTTTGCTAACGGTGTAAGAAAGCTATTAGATATTTTGAACACCCTTGAAAACCCTTGTGCAAGTATGTTAGCACAGCTGAAAACAGTTTTGCTGATTAGAGAAGCTATAAAACTGACCTTCCTTTGAGCTAGTTAAGAATCTGGAGCATTACAATTGTTGGTTCGATTAAACTCACAAAATTGCCAGAAAAAGAGAACTTTCATGTGAAACTCGACAGTCTATTCTTGGGCTGAGAGATGAAGGCTATTCCATGCGAGAAATTGCCAAGAAACTGAAGATTTCCTACAACGGTGTGTACTACTCCCTTCAGAGGAGAGCACAAACAGGCTCTAACCAGAGTAGAAAGAGAAGTGGGAGGCCCTGCTGCACAACTGAGCAACAAAACAAGTACATTAGAGTCTCTAGTTTGAGAAATCGACGCCTCACAGGTCCTCAACTGGCAGCTTCATTAAATAGTACCCGCAAACCGCCAGTGTCAACGTCTACAGTGAAGAGGCGACTCCGGGATGCTGGCCTTTAGGGCAGAGTGGCAAAGAAAAAGCCATATCTGAGACTGACTAATAAAAGGAAAAGATCAATATGGGCTAAAGAACACAGACATTGGACAGAGGAAGATTGGAAAAAAGTGTTATGGAAACAAATGGAAGTTTGAGGTGTTTGGATCACACAGAAGAAGATTTGTGAGATGCAGAACAACTGAAAAGACTCTGGAAGAGTGTCTGACGCCATCTGTCAAGCATGGTGGAGGGAATGTGATGGTCTGGGGTTACTTTGGTGCTGGTGGAGGTCATGTGATTGTCTAGGGTTGCTTTGGTGCTGGTGGAGGTCATGTGATGGTCTGGGGTTGCTTTGCTGCTGGTGGAGGTCATGTGATGGTCTGGAGTTGCTTTGGTGCTGGTGGAAGTAATGTGATGGTCTGGGGTTGCTTTGGTGTTGATGGAGGTCATGTGATGGTCTGGGGATGCTTTGGTGCTGGTGGAGGTCATGTGATGGTCTGGAGTTGCTTTGGTGCTGGTGGAGGTAATGTGATGGTCTGGGGTTGGTGATGGTAAAGTGGGAGATATGTACAAGGTTAAAGGGATTTTGAATAAGGAAGGCTATCACTCCATTGTGCATCGCCATGCCATACCCTGTGGGGGGCTCTTGATTGGAGCCAATATCATCCTGCAACAGGACAATGACCCAAAGCCACCTCTAAATTATTCAGGAACTATCTAAGGCAGAAGCAGGCAGCTGGTATTCTATCTGTAATGGAGTGGCAGCGCAGTCACCAGATCTCAACTCCATTGAGCTGTTGTGGGAGCAGCTTGACCGTATGGTACGCAAAGAGTGCCCATGGAGCCAATCCAACTTGTGAGAGGGGCTTCTGGAAGCAAGGGGTGAAATTTCTCTAGATGACCTCAGCAAATTAACAGCTAGAAGCCAAAGGTCTGCAATGCTGGAATTGCTGCAAAGGGAGCGACGAAAGCAAAGTTTGAAGTAGAAAATTATTATTTCAAATAAAAATCCTTATTTCTAACCTTGTCAGTGTCTGGACGAGATTTCTATTCATTGTGCAACTCATTTGATAAACAAAAGTATCAGGGAAAACACTAAATCGTCTGGGTGACCCCAAACTTTTGAACGGTAGTGTACATGTCTAGGAGGAATAACAGAGGAACAGCACAAAACAGAGTGATAAGAGAAGAGGCTCCAGGATTGTTACGTCACAGGGAACACAAGGATTTATTAAGACCGACAAGTCAGAAGATGTCACAGGTCTTCTTTAAGGGGTGGTCTCACTTTGCGAAATCCTCTTCGCTGGCCACTTGTTGCTTGCTGCGATCTGGCCCTGCATGTGAATGAGGAAGGTGGCACTAGCACCGCCATCTTCATTCACTTCCATGGGAGTTTGGATTATAGCCGAGCGCACACACTTAGCTATATTTGGAACTCCAACAGAAGTTAATGAGAAGGACGGCACTAGCATGGCTAGATCTCAGCGAGCTGCAAGCGGCCAGCAAAGAGGATTTCACGAAGTGCGACTATTCCTTTAACTGCTTAACGACCGCCCGCTGACTTTGACGTCAGGCATTTCAGGTCGTTCGTCTGCAGCAACGTCTTTTGGCGTCGCTACAGACTTCGGCGTTTACGGCTCCCAGCTCCGCAGCAGTGCCCGAGATCGGGGCTGTACTACACAGCCCTGATCCCAGTGCAGCCTCTGCAAGCACCGGGGATCGGGGGAAACCTCCACTCCCCGCCACTTAACCCTTTGATTGCCGGAGTCAGTGACCGCAGAATAATCAAAGGGTTTCCCTGCTCTGTTGGGTGATCGGGACTCCGATGACCTGACAGAGCCCGGGGAACGGCTGCACAGTCAGCCCTAGGGACCTATAGTAGCCCCAGGGCTGTCTGTGTAAGAAGCCAGCGATCAAGACAGACTGTGTGCTGCACTGATCACTGCCTGTGTCAGACTGACACAGATTATAATGTATTAGCATATATGAATATGCTAATACATTACTAAGTGTAAAAAAAAAATGGAAAACAGTTCTCCCTTCAGGGGATTTAAAAATAAGGAAAAAAACATAAAAAAGTGTAGAAAAATATATAATAAAATAAAAAGAAATATTTAATAAAAAATAATTCTGCATACATTACACACACAAAAAGAAAACTATACATATTAGGTACGTATACGATCGTCATAACCTGTAGAATTAATCTAAGAACTTATTAAGTGTAAAATGTGAATGGTATAAAAAAAAATGTAAAAAACAAAGAAAACTGAACTGTTCCCCAAACAGTACAACTTCTCCTGCATAAAACAGGGCCTCGTACAACTGTGTCACTGAAAAACTAAAAAAGGTACGACTGTTGAAACACAAGAAGGCAAAAATGAAAAAAATTTGCTGGTCATTAAAGGGGTTGTATCCTTAAGTTAAATGGTCTTCAGAATAAGGGGACAGTGAAAACAAGTTACTTTGCAATTGGATGTCATTAGCAAAGCTGTCTTGTTTTCACAGTCTCCCTTATCTTCGTTTTATGTAAACACTGTTCCCCAGTGTCGGTCGGATCCCACGTCCTTTCATTTCATTGGCTGACGGCTCTACTAATTTACATTCTGTCTGGCCCCCGGTCATATTCACGGGAGCGTGCATTCCTGCCTCTCTCACTCGGAATAAGGGTCCGGCAACATTTCACTCTGCACAGCCAGCAGCTGCACAGTAACCCTGCAGCTGCTTCTACAATCAGAAAACAGCAGAATTGGTGCCTAATGCTGCTGCATGTAAACATAGAAAGGAGACAGATCGGTGCTGCTCTGGATTACTTCATAGAAGACTGGATACCACTGTAACAAACCTCCAGCTGTGAGAGGAGAAGAGATCAGTGCTCTGAGTTCACAGAAGACTGTCTAGACTGAATGCAGGGCTGTGGTATGTAAACAAACAGCTCTTACAAAGTAAGACTGCATAGGGAGAGGAACAACACAGTGACATGTGGACTCAGACAGAGAGAGGGGGAAGAGCTGAGATGTGCTATCCCCTCCCACTGATCTCAAACAAACACACTGACTCAGGAGCGAGCACGAACAGTGAAGGGGGGGATGATGTCATCCCCCTTCAGTTAAGAAACACTCAGCTGGGAGGGGAAGAAACGCCCCTGGATTTGAGGAGCTAAGAAACTGAAAGTACAAGAAAACAGACGAACTGATGAAGCGGTAAATCCCCTTTAAGTACTTTTCAGGCGTTCGGCTGAAAGGGTTAAGCTTGATTATGTCATACAGAATTTTAAATTAGGAATAGTACATTACTATCATAGTCAGTAATGTATTTCCAGAAAGAATAACAGAGGAACACAACCAGTGTGCACAAACAACTGAACCAACTTTCTGAATAGCATTGATTACCAATAACCTAACATTTATGGGATACAGATCCTAAGCAGAGCTATGTGTCTCTCTATGGTTGCAGTCTACAGACAGATATGGGCCACATGTTTGAAAACTGTCTAAGTCTAAGACTTTCTTTGTTGTCCATAGCAACCAGAGATCCCCTTTCATTTTTTCACAGCACTATGTGAAATAAAAGGGGACCTCTTATTGGTCGCTATGGGCTCTGATTGGTTACTATGGGCTCTGATTGGTCACTATGGGCTCTGATTGGTCACTATGGGCTCTGATTGGTTGCTATGGGCTCTGATTGGTCGCTATGGGCTCTGATTGGTCGCTATGGGCTCTGATTGGTCACTATGGGCTCTGATTGGTTGCTATGGGCTCTGATTGGTTGCTATGGGCTCTGATTGGTTGCTATGGGCTCTGATTGGTTGGTTCGGACATATCCGATAACCTCGTCCAAAACCACGTCATAATAAGCCGTGTGAACATGGCCTAAACTTACAAATGTGGCGTAACACACCCCTGTAGAATTGGCGCAAACATAAGTGTCGAGGATTCCGGACATGCGGCAGTTTTTGGCAAAAGACAATTCATACATATGTCGGAAAGGGGCTACGCCAGAAGAGGTTTTAGGGTATGTTCACACAGGCAAATTTCGGCTCGCATTTCACGCCGAAATTACGGTAATCCATAGTTCTCATAGAGAACTATGGATTACGCCTCCTCTCCCCGCTCGTACAATATGATCGTATTGTAGGCGCGGGGAGATAAGTAACATGTCAATTATTTGCGGCGAATACGCGCTGCGAGTAATGAGTGTCAATGGGGCCGGCGGGAGTACACGCTGATCAGCGCGACTCCTAAATCACCCAGCGTAATTGCAGCCATACTATACACACCGCAATTACGCCGTGTGAACATAGCCTTAGAGGCGTTTCTCGGCAAGGTTTTAGATGAGGTTTTCAAGGAGGTTTTCACCCATACAAATTAATAGCCAGGACAAAAACCGCGCCGAAAACACTCTTCAAGAATTGACATGACACTTATTTTTCAGCGCTTCTAGAGAAGCGTGTAAAAACCTTATTGGGTGTGAACTACAACGAGGTTTTACATAGGAATCAATTAAATGATCTGGGGGCATTTTGGAAGCGTTTTGTATGAGGTTTTGGGCGAGGAAACGCTACGAAAACCTCATCCAAATCCACGTCAAAATGAGCCGTGTGAAAATGACCTTAGACACATTTATGAATGTGGTTTGACAGAATGTGTCGCACAAATGTCGTACTAATCCATGTCACGTTGAAACTGGTGAGAAAAATGTTGCCGCATGTTTTGTCTCACAGCAGGATGCATTTATGAAGTGCTGTGAGACACTTTCATACATCCTGACGAATGCTACACTAACCTAATGAGACGTACGACTGTCTAGCATGTGCATGTGTTCATATATGTCCCCCATAATCCCTACTATAACACATTGGGACAGATGTATGAAACGCGCTGTGCCAGTTTTCTGGCGTGTTGTATGTAACAAATATTGTTGTGTGCCACGTCCAACCTGTTTATAAAAGTTTTTTGGGAAAAATGAAGCCTCCGTCAAAAATTCGTGACATTTTTGACTGTTCCAATTCCCAGGGGGCATGTCGCGCCACATTCATAAGATTAGACACATGTATGAATGGTGGTCGACAGAATGGGCTGTATGTATGAACAGGGCTGTGCCAAGTTTCTGGTATGATTAGAGCCCAAAAAACTGGCGTAGCCCTGTTCTATAAATGTATGAACAGTCGCACTCCTAACTTCATCACATTCTGCGCCAGGCTCGACACATTTGAATGCGCCAAAGATGTGGGGGCATTGTGGGGGTGTGTCACACAAGATTTGTAGGATTAGACACATTTATGAATGTGGAACGCCAAAAGTAGGCGCAAAACTGTCGGAACAGTCTGCCTGAGCCCAAAGTTATCGAATTAGATTTGACATTAGGGCAAAATATATCAATTATTTCACAATTTATACCACTAAAATAATAAAAAGTAATTGATGATAATTATCAAACTATATGAAATTACTTAATATAAAATGAATACGTTATATCATATAAAATTAATATTCAATTATATAATATCCCAAAAATATGTTTATTATAAAAAAAAGAAAAATCTAAAAATGTGTTCAAAATGTTATTAACATAAAAAAATTTACATTAGAAAAGCAACTAAATAAATTGCTTTAAACTCTATAGAGAAGAACAGAAGCTCATAAATGTTTCTATTTCTACTACATCACAAAGCTCTCTATGTGTGAATCTCAGTTTGGTTAGAATGTTGCAAGAGATAAGGAGCTATTACTGTCAATCATAGTTAAGAACTGTAACATTTGTCTTCTGTTACCTCTCTTCTCTATAGAGACTCGTGCAGTTCAATGGGTTGATTTTGTAATGAAAAATTAAATTAATAATTAAATTTTGTCCAGATTTTGTAAATTTTCGTTTTTACTACCTTAACCCCTTAAGGACACTGCATTTTTTTGGGGGGTTGACACGTTCGCTTTTTTATCCTCGCCTTCCAAGAGCCATAACTTTTTTATTTTTTCCAACTACCTAGACATATGAGGGCTTTTATTTTATGGGACAAGATGGAATTTCTAATTAGGTTATTCATATTATCTTAGAATATAGGAAACCGCAAAAAAAATTCTAAGTGGGGCAAAATGTGAAAAAATATACCCGCCATGTTTGTGGGCTTTTTTTTTTTTATAGGGACATTCACTCTTCAGTATAAATGATGTGTTCTCTGTATTCTGCAATTCCGGCAACACCAAACCTGTAGGGTTTCCGTTATGTTCAGATCCGTTAGGTATCATAAAAAATCCAAACATTTTCCATCTTTGAAATTTGGGCGGTAGCGCCATTTTCTGCGACCAATAACTTTTTTTGTACTAACACCTATGGACTTGCGTGAGGGGCATTTTTTTGCGGGTGAAGTGTACTTTTTACTGGTACCATTTTTGGAATACATGCGACTTTTTTGCTCAGCTTTATTCCAATTTTTAGAGGACGTAAAATGACCAAAAAACTCCGCAATTTTAGGGTTTGGAATTTTATTTCTTCTATGGTGTTCTGTTCAGCGCATGGGATAAATAATGTTATATTTTAACAGATCAGACGTTTTCGGACGCGGCGATACCAAATATTTGTAACTTTTTTATTATTTTATTTTTTATTTGTAGAATGGTGAAAAGGGGGGCTGACTGGAACTTTTAAGATTTTTTTAAAACATTTTTTTTAACTTCAACTTTGAGTCCCCCTAGGGTACTTCACCACTAGGGGGTGCAATCGTTTATACAGCCTAATGCCTGCGGCAGGAAGTAGTAAAACAGAAAACATGGCAGTAATGAAAGCTGCCATGTTCACCGATCGGGAGTGCACGATTTCACCATGGGGCTCCGATTGGAGTGAAAAATGGTGCATGGCACCGTTTCTCACTCATTTAGACACTGAGATCATGTTTGCCGCAGCATCTAAAGGGTTAAACAGTGTGGGATGGCGGCAGCAGCACCATGCCGTGCTGTAACTGCCATGTGGTAGCTGCAATTAGCAACTAACATTGCTGCACTGCAATCCCGGTACATAGCTCTTAGCAACCCTGGGACGTACTCATACATCCAGGGTTGTTAAGGGGTTAAATGAACCGAATTGTAATCAGATGATGATCAGTGTTAAAATTTTATTTAGCTGCTCTCAGCCTTTATTCTACATACGGCAAGAGCCGGCACAACACAAGTCTTGCTGAGACTTGTGGTGCAACAAGCAGGATCACTCCCATAGTTTCTATTCAGTGACATGTTATTCTAATGTCCTTTATTTCTAGGATTCTTTGATATCTTTGCAATCACTGATAATACTATAATAACGGGATTGATGGTAGATATTGGATTGGTTTTCTAATTGTATATTATTTCATTTATTATTCATATATATATATTATATATATATATATATATATATATATATATATATATATATTATTAAATTTTATATTATTTAATTAGAAAACATTTTATATTTTAGAATTTTATTTGTATTTTATTTTAGTTTAAAATTGTTTTATTTAATGCAGTTTAATAATCAACATCAGTTAGCATGGCCCGAGCTGTCAGGAATTCAGTGGGGTGTTCTCTTGTGCTCCAACCATTGTGCTTACTATGTGGCACAGATAGACTTCGCGCCAGGATTACACCTACGATGCACCAAATGTATGTCCCGCAGTAGGACAGGTTCATACACACTGGCGCGTTCTACACTGCTCTAAGGCTATGTTCACACAATGTACTTCGCCGCGTACAGTACACGCCACAGTACATCGTGTCTTTCGGAAGCTCGCGCTAATATGCGCGTACTCCCGCGGCGCGGGGGGGGCCGCAGCCGGCCGGCCCCATTGACATGTCACTTATCTCCCCGCACGTACAATACGATCATAGCGTAATCCATAGTACTCTATGAGCATCTCGCCCGTATTAGGCTGAGTTCACACGGCAGTAATTGCAGGACGTATTGACATTCATTAATTTCGGAGCGTATTCGCCGCTATTAATTGACATGTCACTTATCTCCTCCCGCGCCGTATTGTGCGAGCGGGGAGAGGAGGCGTAAACCATAGTTCTCTATGAGAACTGTGGATTACCGGAATGACTGGGACATATCTCGCCCTGTATTTAGTGCAGTACAGTGCGAAATACGTGGCGAGATACATCCCAGTTTAAGCCGTGTGAACATAGCCTTAGAGCGCAAATACGTGGCAAAATGCACGCCGAAATTACCCCGTGTGAACATACCCTAAAGCTATTTAGAACTGGTATGCCTGTGCCAGAATTCATACATGTTGCCCTTTGTGTCAGAAACAGTCCACTAATCCAGGCCATTTTCAAATTGGTGAAGTTGAGACAAGTGCCTGATTTCGGGGGGAGTGCTGGATAAGGGGCGCACTAGAAGGCCGTGTTCACACGGCTTATTCCTGACGGATTTGTGCGCTCACAAATCCGTCGTGAATAAGGGGCGGGACGGGGGCGGGGCCGGAGCACGGCGGGGGCGCCGCTCCCCGGCCCCATAGACAATGCATTGTTTACGGCGCGTACACGCCGTAAATAATGTGCATGTCACTTTCTCCCCCCGCGGCGGATTTGCCGAGCGGGGAGGAGCGACGGAATCCACTGTTCTCTATGAGAGCAGTGGATTACCGTAATGACTCCGACGGATTAGCGCCGTACTGAAGCGCAAATCCGGTGCGCAGTACGGCGCCAATCCGCGGACAAATAAGCCGTGTGAACGAGGCCGAACCGTACAAAGCTATAGAGTTAAAGCATCAGTACGGCAAATCCAGGCGCATTACTGCTGGAATAGGTAGAGCACTTTCAAAGTGGTTTACCTGATCCTGAACTGTCGCCCAGTGCTAGAATGCGCCTAATTTATGACCCGCAGTAGAGCAGGTTCATAAATCAGACGCATTCTAGGCTATTATTATGCGCATGAAATTTGAAGTTTACATGCCAAATTTCATACATGCCGCCCAAAGTTTCTCTCAGGACACTTTTTGGGGCACAGTAGTTTATCTCACATCGGGACACATGTATAACGCGCTGTGAGACACTTTCAGACATAAGCAGGAACTCACTGCCTGAGACACTTCCCACCGCCGCACTCTTCATCCGTATGGCCTGTAATCCCTGCCTCAGCATTTATCCAGTATTAATACCAAACATCTGTTTTATCACATGACTCCTTATCTCACCTCCGGTGTCTGCACCTATTGTTCTGACATTTATATCCCCTCCCTCATACACAGATTATAACAAAACGGTAGTATTACAAACTAGTGACATACACAGGGAGTATTGGTTTACAGATTTTACTAGAGAATATTACAGATTACTGTTATACCATAGAACATGAAAGGCTCGTGCTATGCACAGGGAATATTACAGATAAGTGTTATAAACAGAGAATATTAGAGATTACTGTTATACACATGAAATGTTACAGATCACTGTAGTACACAGGAAATATTGTAGACTCATTTTATACCAGGGAATATTACAGATTAGTGTTATACACAGGAAATATTACAGATTAGTGTTATACACAGGGAATATTACAGATTAGTGTTACATTGTGATTATTACAGATTAATGTTATACAGAGGGAGCATTAGGCTGTATTCACACGGCATAGGACAAATACCGGTCGGATTGCCGGCCGGTATTTGTCCTGTACTGCGGCCGTCCCCACGGCCGCGGGGGGGGGTTTTTTCCGCATAAACGGGGGCCATCCCTCCCCCCCTCCCATTGAAGCACACCCCCTTCCCCCCCCGGGAAAACCGGTCGGGAAGAGGTGTTTAATTTTTATGTTTTCCCCCAAACCCGGCCCGGGGGGGAAAACCCGGCCGTGGGGGAGGGGGAACGCCCCGGGTTTCCATTCCCCCGCCGCAAAATTTGGGTTTTTTCCGGGGGTGGCCGCAAACCGCAAAGGGGTTTTAAAAAACCTAAAACCCTCCCGGGGGAACAGGGGGCCTTATAAAATATTTTGGGGTTTATAACAGGGGAAATTCCCGGAACGGGGGAAATTCCCCAAAGAAAATTTAGGGAAAATTTAATATTATAAAAAGGGGGGAATTTTTCCCTTGGAACAAATTTTTGGGGATTACTTGGGCCCAACAGGGGGGAATATTAACAGACAATTTCCAACGGGGGGATTTTCCCTAAAGAATTATAAAACGGGGGGAATATAAAAATTTGGGACCCCGGGAAAAATTTTTTGGGGATTAAAAAAATTATACCGGAAAATGGGATTCCCGGGTTAAAGGGGGGAATATTACTTGGTAAAATTAAAAACCTGGAAAATTCCAGTTAAATTTTACACCAAGGGTTTTCACTAATTTTTTAAAAAGGGTTTTTCAGATTATTTTTTAAAAACAAGGAAAACCCCGAAATTTTTTTTTTTTTCAAAGGGCAACAAAATTTTTTTTTAAAATTACACGGGGGGAATTTTCCATTTTAATTTAAACCCAAAATTTTTTAAAAAATTTGGTGGAATTTAAAAGGGAATTTTTCCTTTTTGTTTCCCCAAAATAAAAATGATTGTGTTTACCAGGGTTTAAAATTTTGTTCATTTTATTTTTTTAATTTAAACGTAATTTTAAAAATTAAAATTTTAAACCCGGAAAAAAATGGTTCCGCCTTTTATAAAAATTTGAAAAAATTATTTTTTTATTAAGGAAAATTCATGTTAGTGTTATACCAGGGAATATTAAAAATCATTTGGTCAGAAGGAAAAAAGTTTAAAGTGTTACCATAGGAGATACAAAAGGGGTAAGTGTTATAACGGGGAAAAATTTAAACAGTTTAGTTTTAAATTTGGGATTATAAAGATTAACATTATACGCGGGGTTGGGATTTTTAACGGGAATTAAAAAGTTGTTTTCCAGGGAATATTACAGAATAGAATTACACTGGAATTATTACAGATTACTGTTGCACTGGGATTATTTCAGTTTAGAAATTAAACACGGGGAAAAATTAAAAATTTTATTGTTTTTCAAAAAGGAAAAAATTTTAAAGATTAGTTTTTATCCCTAAGGAGTATTACAGATTAGTGTTACACTGGGTTTAAAATTACAGGTTATTTTTAAAAAAAGGGAAAATTTTAAACAGATTTGGAACTATACACGGGGCCCCTTAAGATTATGCTTTACACCTTTAAAAAAAAAAATTGACTGAAAATTTAAATTTTTTTGAAAGGGAAATTTTAAAACCTAGTTTTTATACACAGGGAATTTTCCCAAATTTATTTTTTATACAAAAAGGGAATTTATTTTTAGATTATTTTTATATGGGGGAAATATTACAAAATTAGTATTATAAAAACCCAGGGAAAAATTACAGGCATTGGGTTTGTTTAAAACCGGGAAAAATTTTTACAGATTGGGGGCCTTTATTCAGAGGGAAAAATTAAGATTGTGTTTAGAAAGGAATATGACAGATAAAATTTTTTAAAATTAAAATTTTTTTTTTAAAAGGGGAATATTACATTAATTTTAAAAACATCCGGGAAAAAAATTACAGAAAAGGCTCAGTTTTATGCTGTCAAATAAGATAAAAGTAGAGGTTTTCTTTTTTAAAGGACAGTTTTTCTAGATGGGGAAATTGCAATTAGGGGCTACACAGAATACAGAGATTAGTGTTTTACACAGGAAACATTACAGAAAAAGTGCGGGTAAAACTGGTTTGATTTTCCCCCAAATTTTGTGTTTAAAACCCTTTACAATTTTGCAGACAAGTCTCATCCATGAGGTGATATTACAGATTTTTGTCAGATACAGAAAAATATTAGACGGGGTTTTTTTGCACAATCCCAGTGCGGTAAGGGTTTTTGTTATACAGGGAAAAGGGAACTACAAAACTGGAGTTGTACATAGTTATGGTGTTATAGAACTGCTATTTATATAGACTTTTCCACACTGGTGTTATATACACAGAGGATATTACTGACGGGTTTTTTTATAACAGGGGAATTTTTTTTAAAAACTGATTTGGTGTTATATACAGAGGATTTTTCTGACGGGTTTTTATATACAGGGGAATTTTTATGACGGGTTGATTTTAAACAGAGGATATTACTGACGTGTTTATAAAAAACAGGAGGGTTTTTTTAAAAACTAAAACCTGGTGTTATATACACAAGGATTTTTAACTAAATGGTGTTAAAACACAGAGGAAAATTTGATGGTTTTAAAACACAGAGGTTTACAAAACTTTGACTGGTGTTTTTTAAAAGAGGTATTACTGACTGGTGATATATACAGAGGATATTACTGACTGGTGTTATATACAGAGGATATTCCCTAGGGTGTTTTTATACGGGGAAAGGAAATGATTACTGAAAACTGGGTTTTTAAAAATTAACACAAAAAGGAAAATTACGGACTGGTTTTTATCCCACAGGGGAAATTTTAATGATTTTTTGGTCATATACAGGTGAAAATATTACTACGGGGGTTGTTAAACCAGAGGTTATTACTACTGGTGTTTTTACACAAGGATATTACTGACTGGTTTTTAAAACACAGAGGATTTTACTGACGGTTTTATAACAGAGGATTTTACTGACGGTTTTTATATACGTGGATATTATTTGACGGGTGTTATAACAAGGTTTTATTTTTACTAAAAAACTGGGTGTTATACACAGAGGATATTACTGACTGGTTTTTATTCCAGGGGGGATATTATTTGATTTTTTTGATAAACACAAAAGGAAATTTTACTGCCCTGGTGTTATATAACAGTGGATTTTACTAAATGGTTTTATTACATTGGATATTACGACGGGTGTTATACCCCAGGGAATATTACTTTTTGTGTTATAAACAGAGGAATTTTATTTGACGGGTGTTTATACAAAAAGGGGGATATTCCCGGGACTGGGTTTTTACAAGAGGATATTATGACTGGTTTTAAAAAAATTTTACAATGGTTTTTTAAACCTAAACTGGGGGCAAAACACAGAGGATATTACTAAATGGTTTTTGGGTTTTTTTTTAAACACAGGGATATTACTGACTGGTGTTAATATACAGAGGTTATTACTAAATGGTTTTAATAACACAGAGGATTTTTACGGGACGGGTTTTTATAAAAGAGGTTTTTTTAACTGACTGGTGTTTAACAAGGATTTTAAAACTGACTGGGTTATATAAAAGGGGATATTACTGACTGGGGGTTTTTTTTTATTACCCGGGGTTTTTTTTTTTTTAAAAATATTACTGACGGGTTTTTATTTCCCGGGGATATTACTGATGGTGTTTTATACAAGGGATTTAAACTACGGGTTTGATATAAAAAGGGGGATATTACTTTTGGGGGATATAACAAGGATATTAATGACTGGTGTTATATACAAAAGGGGGTTTTTTTCCTGACTGGTTTTATATACCGTGGATATTACTGACTGGTGTTATACACAGAGGATATTACTGACTGGTGTTATACACAGAGGATATTACTGACTGGTGTTATATACAGAGGATATTACTGACTGGTGTTATATACAGAGGATATTACTGACTGGTGTTATATACACAGAGGATATTACTGACTGGTGTTTAATTTCAGAGGATTTACTAAATGTGTTTAAAAACCCCGGGATATTACGGGATTTGGTGTTTATACCGGGATTTTTCTATTTGTTTTAATAAAAAGGGATTTTTACTGACGGTTTAATACAAGGATATTACTGACTGGTGTTATTTTTACAGAGGATTTTAATTAAACTGGTTTTAAAACCCCGGGATTTTCCCTGACGGGTTTTATATACCGTGGATATTACTGACTGGTGTTAAATACACAGAGGATTTTAAAGGACGGGTGTTATACACAAAATTTTGGGGATTTTTTTACAAAAACTGATGTTATAAAGAGGATTTTTACTGACTGGTTAAAATTAAAAGGGGGATTTACTGACTGGTGTTATATACAGTGGATATTACTACGGGTTTTTATATCCCGAAATTACTGACTGGTGTTATTTTACAAGGTATTACTGATTTGGTTTATATACAGGGGAATTTTTAATTGACTGGGTTATATAAAAGGGGATATTACTGATGGTGTTTTTTAAAAGAGGATTTACTGATGGTTTTATAAAAAAGGGATATTACTGACTGGTGTTAAAAAAAAAAAAAAAAAATTTTAAAAAAAAAAAAAAAAAAAAAAAAAATATACAGGGGATTTTTACTGACATTTGGGGTTTATAATTAAACAGAGGAAAATTACTGACTGGGTTAAACGAGGATATTACTGACGGGGATTTAAAATACAATAATACGTTACTCCCAATTTTCTACATACTTTTTTATGTATAGAGGATTTTAAATTGACCAGTGCTATAATAAAAGTTCCTCCCCAGGACTGGGGTAAATTTACCAGGATTTTACTGACGGGTTATTAACCACAGAGGAAATCACTGAAAAAATTTGCTATTTACAGAGAATATACAACACACTGGTGTTATATACACAGGATATTACTGACATAGTGTTACACACAGCTAGGATACTGCAGATATAACTGGTGTTATACAGAGGATATTACTGACTAGTGTTATAGGCAGATAAGATACCACTGCTGTTATATACAGATAAGAAACTATTGCTCTTATATACAGAAAACTTTTTAAAACTGGATTTTATATACAGGGATATTACGGGACTAGTTTTTTATACACAGATGGGTTTTAAACTGCGATTTTGCCGTTATATACAGATAAGATATTACTGACTACTGTTAAATAGAAGATATATTTGCTTTTGTTTCCCAGAGATAGGATATTCTGGTGTTTGGACACATTAAAGAAAAATTTTTATTTGGTGTTATTATACAGATAGGAAATTAAACGGGTTTGCTCTACATGAAAAAATTACGGGAAAGGCCCCTAAAAAAATAAAATAATAAAACAACAGCTATTATACAAAAGATAAGGGAAAAAGGCACTGGTGTTATAACAGAGGATTTATGAGGGGTTTATTATACAGAGGATATTACTGATTGGTGTTATACACATACAATACTACAGACAGATGCTGAGATTTTACGGATAAGATATTACTGGTCCTACTACTGGTCCTGTTGAAATTATTTAATTTGGGTGTTTTTCACAATAGGTTTTAAACCAGTGCTGTATACAGATGATGTTAGCAATTGAGGTTATCACAAAAAAATTCACCGTTTGGGTGCTCCCAACAGAAAATTATAAACAAAGGTTATTAGGGGGAAATTTCTTATTGGTTTTTATACACAGAAAAACTTTCCCGGCAAACTGGTTTTTTTTATACAAGATACAATTTTTAACTTTTTTAAACGGGTTTTGGTTTAGATAAGGATAAGAAAATTACTATGTTATTTTAAAAAGGGATATTACTGACAATGATAATACAGAAAAACATACAAATGATGTTTCTCCCAGATAGTGTATTACTGATTAGTGCTACATACAGAGGATATTGTTGACTAGTGTTATATACAGATAAAGTTACTACCAGTGTTATATACAGGGGTATTACTGCTATTATATACAGATATCACTAGTGTTATATAGAGGATATTACTGACTAGTTATATAGCTAAGATACTACTGCTCTTATATATTGATAAGATACTACTGGTGTTTATACAGAGGATATTACTGCTGTTATATACAGATATCACCAGTGTTATATACAGAGGAGATCATGTGTTTTTTTACGATTTTTATCACTCCGGTTATATACGAGGATATCACTAGTGTTATTACAGAGGTTTTAATGCCTTTTTTAAATACAGGGGATTTTACTAGTGTTTATACAGAGGATTTATTTGTGTTATAAACGGGGAAAATCATAGTGTTAATACGGGGGAAACACTTTTTTTATATAAGGGATATCACTAATTTTTTTATTTTTAAGGGAGGTTTCCCCTATTGTGTTTTTTTACAGAGGATATCACTGACTAGTGTTATATACAGAGGATATCACTCCTGCTATATACAGAGGATATCACTAGTGTTATATACAGAGGATATCACTAGTGTTATATACAGAATTACCAGTTTTAATATAAAAAGGGATATAAATGGTTTTTCGGGGAACCTGGTTTTTCGGAAAAATTCCCCTTTTAATGGGGGTATCCCACGCTGCCCGGGACGTTCCCGGGTTAATGCCCCGTTTATATACAATTACCAGTTTTAAAAATACAGGGGGTACCCAACTCCCCTGGTTTTTTTAAAACAGAATTACCATTTTGTAAAAATACAGGGGGTATAAATGCTGTGGGGGACCCCCCCGGGTCGGTTGTCCCGCTGGGGGGGACACCCCCGGTGGATGCCCCTGCTTTTTAAACCCCCCGGTATTCCCTGTTTTAACAGGGGGTTCCCCGGGCTTTTAATCTAACCTGAATTGGGGCCATTTCCTGTTTTCAGAAACCCATTTTAAACGGGGGTTCCCCTTTTATATCAAATTTCCCTTTTAAATAAGGGGGGGAACCCCGGATTAACGGGGGATTTACCGGGATTTCCTGGGATAAAATTTGCGGACATGTCTAGGGGGCCGCCCCCCTTTCCCTCTCATCTCACATGCCGGGCGCAAGCGGGGAAGTTCTGCGCTGCCACCTGCGCCAAGTGTGTGACCAGGTAGCGGCTCCGCTCCGGGAAGGGCTCCATGCATGGGGGGGAGCGGGCACACATGTTCACTGATCAGCTGACAGGGAGGGGGGGGCTCCTGCCTTTTTGTATTCGGGGGCCCCCAGAATGGACTGGGCAGATAAGGGGAGAAAAGGGGTTTTCGATTTACCAAAAAATCCCCGCGGCCCGGAGGAGGGCCCCCCCGTAAAAAGGGGCGGGGGTTCGGGAATAAAAAAAAAACAGACTATTGTTCGTAAAAAAAACAGGGCTGATTGGTCACAAAAACAGGGCTGAAATTTTTCCATATAATTTTTTGGAGTTTAAATTTTAAAAACAGCCCGATCGGCTGCAAACATTCACTCTGCTACATCTCCATATTCAGGAGAGCGCATTCACTGGTGACATTGTTCCTTCTCCTGGCACATTTTTTCACATGCCAAAGGGAAAAAGCAAGGGCCTACAGATGTGGAAGGGTCTAAGTCTTCCCCGAGTGATGGGAGCAGAGCTAAATTTGCCAGAGGCCATAGCTCGCACATAATGTGTAACCCGGTAGAAAAACCCACACAATCCTAATGCAGCAGGGGAATTTGGGTGTGGAAAAGGGGCCCAAATCACTGAAAAAACCCCTCTGCATCACTCTATGTCATCTAGATACTTCCCCTCTGTCCAAACTCACTGCAGTTGGGTGGGAGAATGTAAGAAATAGAAGTGAGGTTAAGCTGATTTGGCTCCTCTACTTATGTAGCAGAGCCCATATGAGGTCTCCGTAGACCACAGAGTAGTATCTAATATCAGGACTGTTATAACAAACTCAATTCTGCTACATCTAGGATGCCCCGTGCAAAATGTTGCTTTTGGAAAGTGCAAGAATGAGGGATGAAGCAGACAAAAATCCATGGGTTTAAGAGGACTGTTGAAAAGGCAGACTGAGGGTTTTCAATTTCACAACTCATCTTGGTATTATAATGCATTATCTGTATCTTCTTTAGGACTTTAGGGTTTTGGGTAACTAAGTAAAGTTTAGTTAAAACCCGGTCAATGAACCCCTTTTTCAGCTCTGGGTACAAAATTTTTTTTTTACAAATGTTGTTGGAAACAAATGAAGCTTTTCCTGTACAAACTGAAATTGTAGCTGTTTTATACAGTTTAAGAAGTAAAAAATTTACAGAGCCATTTTTCAAATCTACGATGCATAAAGTAACGGCCCAAGTCACATTATTATTTCCTGTTTGGACCCCCACACATAGCCTGAAAGAAGTCCCTTGGGGTTGGTGAGGGGGTTTGGGGGGTTTTTTAAAGAATGTATGGTTGTCTGCAAATATCCCTCATTGCCATGGGGGGAAGATTTATCAGAGTTGCAGAAAGGGATGGTCATTGGCTCTAAGGCCGAGGCTGGTGGTATTTCTGCAACTGTGCAGTTTGTGAACTGTTGGCGGCTGCTGTGGTGAAACTATTGGGAGTAGACAAATGGCGTCATTGTGAATAAGAGTTGTGAAAACTGCGGAGCAACACTGGCGATTAATGTGGGAGGTGAACAACAGTTACAAATGTGCATGAGGACTACTGACATTATACAGGGGGCAGTTAACCGCCAAAATGAACAAGAGTAGGGGATGCACTGCACCCTGCTAACCCTCTTGTTGGGGCCCGGGAGCAGACGGATGTCACTGCCCTCTGCTCCCCTCGTGAGGGGCCCTGGACAGCGGATTCACGCACCCTGCAACCCACTGTGTAGGGGGCCGGGAGCCGGATGTCAGCCCCCTTGCTAACCCTACGTGTAGGGGGCCCCGGGAGCAGAAAATGCACTCCCCTCTGCTAACCCTACTGTGTAAATGGGGCCCCGGACGAGGATGTCAGCGCCTGCAACCCTATGTCAGTGTCGGATGGGGGGTCTGGGGCCACGGGGATTGATCTTGGGGGGGCCCCCCCTAGTACAGAAAAAAAAAACCGGCCTCCGGAAAAAAACGTGCCCTTTTTTACCAATAATACAGTGTGCAAAAAAAAAAGATTGTGAGTCAATGCAAGTGAGTCACATATCTGTCTGTCAAAACATATGCACATGGCTAAGTAACCCCATCCATATCCCCTCCCCCCCACATACAAAAATCCCCCCCCACCCACATCAATATCCCCCCCCACGTTTCCCTTGGTCACGCACCCCCACCTTCTAAAATAAAACACCGCAAGAAAGTAAAAATGTAACTTCCATCACAGGGTCAGGTGTCCCTCACTCTTCAATCAGGAACACAGAAGCTGGCATTAACCCGCGCGATATAACCTACAAAAACCCACCATATAGAGACCCAAAAAGAGGTCAGACACCAGTCAGGTATAACCTACAACACCACCCTATAGAGACCACAAGAGGTCAGACACCCGCTGGTTAAACCTACAACACCCCCCATATAGGAACCCCCTAAGGCAACCCAGCCAGGATAAACCCACAACCGCCAATGAGACCCAAAAGTGGTCAGACCCGCTCAGGGTTTAACCTACAACCCCACCAAAGGGACCACATAGAGGTCAGACACCAGCTCGGGATAACCTACAACACCGCCATATAGAGCCCCAAAAGAGGCAGCCCAGCTCAGGGATAACCAAAAAACAAACCCCCCCCCTTATAGGCCACATAGAGGTCAACACCCCCCTCAGGGGTTAACCACAAACAGCCATTGAGACCAATGAGGTCAACACCACTCAGGATAACCTAAACCCGGCATATAGAGAAAAACCCTAGAGGTCAGACACCAGTAAGTATAAACCAAACAAAAAACACCATAACAGACCCAAGAGGGAGAACCAGCTAGGTAAACCTACAACACCCCCATTAAGACCAATAAGGTCGACACCGTCAGGTTAACCTACAAACACCCCATTTAAAGACCACATAGAGGCGACACCAGCCAGATAAACCTAAAACACTGCCATATAGAGACCACATAGGGGTCAGACAAAAAGCTAGGGTATAAACCTACAACAACCTATAGAGGTACATAAAGGTCAGACACCGCTCAGGTTAACCACAAACCCCACCATATAGAGGTCCCTGAGGTCAGAACCGCTCAGGTATAACCTACAAAACCACCATATAAGGTACATAGAGGTTTAGGGGCCCATCAGGTTAAACCACAACACCCCTATGGACCACATAGAGGTCAACACCCGTCAGGTATAACCCCAAAACCGCCTTTAAGACCACATAGGGTCAAACCAGCTCAGGGATAACTACAACACCCCCCATATAAGACCACAAGTGGGGAACAGCTAGGTTTTAAACCCACAACGCCACCATATGGGGACCCCAAAAGGTTAGGGCACCATCAGGGATAACCACAAAACCGCCATTTGGACCAATAGAGGTCAGACACCGCCAGGTATAACCTACACACCCCCTATAGAACCACATAGAGGTCAGACACCAGCTCAGGGTTTTAACCCACAACACCGCCTTTTGAGACCAATTAGAGGGCGACACCATCTAGTATAACCTACAAACACCGGGATATAGAAACAATAAGGTCAGGGAACCCCCTCAGGGATAACCTACAACCCCCATAACAGACCCCCATAGAGGCAGCACCAGCTCAGGTTAAACCCACAACACCGCCTATAAGACCCCTTAGGTCAACCCAGCTCAGGGATAACCTTTTAAAAACCGCCATATAGAGACCAATGAGGGAGACACCGCTCAGGTTAACCTACAAAACCCCGCCATAAGAGACCAATAGAGGGTAGACACCAGCTGGTAAAACCTACAACACCGCCATTAGAGCCAATAAGGGGCAGACACCAGCTAGATACCTCAAAACCGCCATATAGGACCCCCTAGAGGCAGACACCAGCTAGGATAAACCCCAAAAAACCCGGGATATAGAGAACACTAGAGGGCGACACCCGCTCAGGTATAACCTACAAACCACCCAAAACGACCACATAAGGTCAGAACCAGCTCAGGTATAACCAAACACCGCCCCATAAGCCACATATAGGTCAGACACCAGCTCAGGTAAACCACAACCCGCCTATAGAGGGGCCACATAAGGTCAGAACCAGTCGATATAACCTACAACATGCCATAAACCCCAAAAGGGGTCAGACCCAGTAGTATAACCTACACACCACCATATAAGGGCACATAAAGGGCAGACCCAGTCAGGTATAACCTAAAAACACCCATATAAGGTCACATAGAGGGCAACACCCCTCAGTTAAACCTACAACACCACCATATAGAACCACATAGAGGGCAACACCACTCAGGTATAACCTACAAAACCCCAATAGAGACCAAATTTGAGGCAGACACCAGCCAGGTATTCCTACAAAACCCCCCCCTTTAGAGACCCCATGAGGTCGACACCAGCTCAGGTATAACCCCACAAAACCGCATAAAGAGACCACATAGGGTCAGACACCACTCAGGGATATTCCCCAAAAAACACCCATATAGAGATCACATAAGGGCAGTACCAGCTCAGGGATAACTCAACATGCCATATAGAGATCACATAAGGTCGAACCAGCTCAGGTATAAACCTACCACCGCCATTAGAGACCACATAGAGGCAGACACCCGCTCAGATATACCTACAACACTGCCTATAAGACCACATAGGGGGCAACCCAGCTCAGGTATAACCTACAAAACCACCCAAAAAGGCCAACCCCGCTAGGGGTTAAACCCAAACATACCAATAGAGGTCAACCCAGCGCAGGTTTTCCTACAACACCACCAATAAGAGACCACATAGAGGCAGACACCATAGGTATACCCCACAAACCCCCCTATAGAAAACCACATAGAGGTCAGACACCAGCTCAGGGATAACACAAAACCACCATATACAAACCCCATAGAGGTCAGACCCAGCTCAGGTATAAACCACAAAACCCCATATCGCCAATAGAGGTCAGACACCCTCAGGGGATAACCACAACACCACCATATAGAGATCACATAGAGGTCAGACACCGTCCCCATAACCCAAACACCACCTTAAACCCACATGAGGTCAGACACCATAGGTATAACCTACAACACCGCCAATAGAGACCACATAAAAGGTTCAGACACCAGCCCGGGGTTTAACCCACAACACCGCCTATAGAGAACCAAATAGAGGGCAGCACCAGTCAGGTAAACCTACAAAACCAACATATCCCAACCACATGGGTCGACCCCCCTCAGTATAACCTACAACACCCCCATATAGAGATAAATAAAAAACAAAAAAAAAAGCGTTTTCCCTACAAAACAGGAGGGCAGTGAAGAGGCACTAAGAACATAGGGAAAAAAATAAAGTGTGTAAAATAAAGAAAAAGGGAAGCAAAGCTGGGAGGGAAAGACAAATTGCAATAGAAAGAAAAAAAAACCCAAAAATATTTTTTAACTATTAAAAAAATAGTAAAAAGATTAAAAAGAAAATTTTGGGCCCCTTTAAAAATACGGGGGAGAGACAGAGGGGCATGAGAAAAAAAGAAAACCTTTTAAAAACTTTTTTTCCACTGTATTTACCGGGGGAGGATGAGTTCTGTTGAACAGAGAGATGGGTAAACCCCAATTTAAAAAAGTTTCTTGTCTAACCCGGAAGAAGTGCGCTCCATTTGGGAAAGATTAAAATAGACAAATCCCCAGGCCCAGAGGGGCATACCCCCATGTGTCCTAAAGTTAAGTGTGTCATAATGGGCCCCCCCCAAACTTAATATTTTGGACTGTCTAATAACGGGGTAGTCCCAAAGATTGGCGCATAGCCAAATGGTGCCAATATTCAAAAAAAAGGGGCAAAAATGATCCAGGAAAACTATAGGCCATAAGCTTAAAAATCTGTTGTAGGTAAAATGTTTGAAAGGTTTTTTTCAGGATGCTTTGGAGAATTCACGAAATAAATGATAACGCGCCAGCATGGGATTTTTAAAGGATCGGGCCCGTCAACTAATCTCATCAGCTTTTTTAGGAATCATGTAGACGGATCGGGGGTGAGGACTGGATGTATTACTAGATTTTTCTAAAACATTTTATCCCGGGGGAAAAAAGGGGTAAATAAAATGAGAAAGCTTGGACGGGGGGGAAAAAGTGTGCAAATGGGTAAGTAAGGGTCACTGAAGAAAACAAAGGGGTAGTAATTAAAAGGTTTCATATCAACTGGAAAAGCCTTATAGGGGGTAAAACCCAAAGGGTCAGTAGGGCACTATCCTCTTTAACATTTTCATTAAGATCTTACACAGGATTGCACGTAGAATATCGATTTTGAGACCATACTAAGCTCTGTAAAGTAATCACACAAAGGGATAAAATTTATTACAAAGGGGATCTGGATAAAATTTGGAGGCCTGGGCAGGGAATGGCCAGAAATGAGGTTTAAACCGATAAATGCAATTAGCAATGGGGAAGGGAAAAACCATTTTCATGTTACAGTTAAAAAAAAAAAACACTGGGGGAAAAAGGGCATGGGAAGGACTTGGGGAAACCTGGTGGAAGAAATTAATTGTAGCACCGTGTCAGCAGCAGCAGCCCAAAACAAAAAGGATCATGGGGTGCATTAAAAGGGGCATAGATGCAATGAGAGAAAAAATTTTTCCCATTATACAATCACTGGTTGACCACAAATG
>JAODAL010015155.1:0-84888 GCA_025379985.1 Phyllomedusa bahiana | reverse complement strand
AATGCACATATTTATCAAGGGCATAATAAATCTGACCCATGTTTACTGTAAGTTTACATCCCTTTATTAGTTGACTTAATTTGCGTTATTTGCGCCAAATTTTTGGCACATGGTGTTGCCTCTTGTGAAGCCACATCGCTTTTCGTGAAGTAACGCCCTTTTGTTGGTCAAGGCACAGAAGTGTCTAAAACACATAATAAATGTGGTGTAAAACATGTACGCCAGTATTTTGGCACAAATTACACTAGACTTCATGTATAGTTGGCATAATAAATACGTCCCGTTTTAATTGCATATAGAAACACATGCATTTTTTTTTAGAGTGTAAGTGTTTTTATAATTAAAGGGGTTTTCTCCTCTTGATGTTTCACAGCCACAGGCAACTTCAGACTCACACTGCCTGGTCAGGCTGTGGGTGGTTCTGTAGCAGGGATTAGCGTATTTAGTTCCTCTATAGCTAACCGAGCGTTACAGTGGCATGAATGCATGAGATTTAATATGTATTAAACACAGCGCTCCAAGGAGTGAAAACAATTGCTTATTAAGGGTAAATAATCTAATCTTGTTAGCGATAAGGAATGCTCTTTTCGACAATGGAGACGCCACTCTGTCTAGTCAGGAAGGGAGATATGGATGGTAACCTAGACACACCTGTCTGCACTCAGAGCAGATAAGAATCTCTTATCTCCTGCACACGGCAATATCAAAAGAGCAATGTAATTAGTAAAAGTCTTCATTTACCTTTCCATATATGTTGAAAGCTAATAATTTCCTAGTGAGAAAAACTCCTTTAAACCCTTAAAGGGTTTTGCACGAAGTAATTTTAGTGGGTTTCCTCCAAAATGGGTATTTAATCACTTTTCTAAAATATGTGACAAAAAACTCAAGCCTGTGAGAGCTACAGCTTTCTTTACATGCCCTTAGTTAGTTAAAAGTTTACATTAGACACGACCAGGAGAGCGACCAGGAGCTGATCTGGCCACACTTGCGTGTTTGCACTTCTTATCTGATGACAGCGAACATGAAGGAGCTTGTAAGGCCATGTTCACACGGTGTATTTGCAGGGCGTAATTACGCCCCGCAATTACGCCGTGTGACCGGGGCGGGGCGGGCGGGGGACTGAGCAGGGGGCCGGGACTTCGCCCGGCCCCTAGACCTGAATTGCCACGGCGCGTATACGCCCTAAATAATTCCCCATGTCAATTATCTCCCCGCCCGGCGGCTTGCCCGGGGGGGAGAAGGAACTAATCCATAGTTCTCTATGAAAACTGAGAATTAAACCCTAATGAATGGCTGTTTTCGGCCCGTAATTGGCGCACTTCGGCGCGTAATTACGGACCGAAATACGGCCCATTTTAAGCCGTGTGAACATGGCCTAAGGGTCTCGGGAGTAAGTGCAGTGTATGAGTCTGTCTGCTGTATAGAGAATCCCCTGTTGTAATGTAATTATCTTAGTAAAAATTGCCGACCCTCCCTTGCTTCCTCGCTCTGCAAGGGGCTGGGGAGAAATGTGCAGTGTATGAGGCTTTCTGCTGTATAGAGAATCCACTAGTTGTAATGTAATTATCTTAGTAAGCATTGCAGACGCTCCCTTGCTTACTCGCTCTGCTCGGGCCCCCTCTCTCTCCCTCCTGCAGCAGTTCGATTTGTTTATCTTCTGTCCTGAGCAGATAACAGGTAAGCAAGTCACTTCGTAGCAAAACCCCTTTAAGTTCGTAAAGCAGGTTAAATTAGGGTTTATTAAAAAATGCATACATATGCGTGACTAGCATGTGCTGATCACAAGGCTCAGTGTTACGGCATTTTGGGCATATTGTAGTTTTACATTTTTTAAATAGCACAGTCAAGGACTACAAAAAATCGGCTTCTGTAAATACTGCTCTACAATTATTAACTGTGGATTAGTAATATGTTTGCAGTTGTTTTCTGCTGAGCAACCAAATCTGTTGCACAAACATTTTTGCCCCGTCTGAAAGTCCATGCGATCACTAGGTGAACAAGCAAGAGCTCATTTGTCAGCGGATCACATCTTTAATCCCTTAAGGACACAGCGTGTTTTTTTTTTTTTTTTTTTGGTTGACACGTTCGTTTTTTTCTCCTCACCTTCCCGACCCATATCTTTTTTTTTTTTTTTTTTTTTTTTTTTTTTTTTTTTTTTTTGGTTGACACGTTCGTTTTTTTCTCCCCCCCTTCCCGCCCCATATCTTTTTTTTTTTTTTTTTTTTTTTTTTTTTTTTTTGGTTGACACATTCGTTTTTTCCTCCTCACCTTCCCGACCCATATCTTTTTTTTTTTTTTTTTTTTTTTTTTTTTTTTCCAATCTACATAGACATATGAGGGCTTTTATTTTGCATAACAAGATGTACTTTCTATTGGTGTCATTCACCTACCATAGAATATACTGAGAAATCGCAAAAAAAATTCTAAGTGGGTCACAATGAGGGAAAAAAACGTACTTACGCTATGTTTGCAGCGTTTTTTTTTTTTTTTTTTATGCTGTTCACTCTCCGGTATAAATGATGTGTTCTCTGTATTCTGCAGGTTGATACAATTCCGGCAATACCAAATATGTAGGATTTGCTTTATGTTATAGTATCGTAAAAAACATCCAAACATCTTCCAATTTTGAAATTTGCGTTTCAGCAACATTTTCTGTGACCAGTAACTTATTTGCACTTCAACCTATAGACCTGGTTGATGCTGCATTTTTTTTTTTGCGGGGCTGAAGTGTACTTTTTATTGGTACCATATTGGGGTAGATGCAACTTTTGTGATCCCTTTTATACTAATTTTTAGGGGAATAATTTTGGCGTATGAAATTATTTTTTTTTCTTATACGGTGTTCAACATAGGGGATAAATAATGTTATATTTTAATAGATCTGACTTTTTCGGAAGCAGTGCAACCAATTATGTGTAACTTTTTTTATTTGTTTTTATTTGTAAAATGACAAAAAGGGGGGTGACTAACTTTTATTTACACTTTTTAAACTTTATTTTTTTTTCACTTGTACTTTGTTTCCCTAGGGTACTAATCCACTAGGGGGCGCGATCATGTGTACACCCTTTTGTATTGTATAAACAATACTAAAGGGTGTGCAAAGATTGCAGCTTTACTATTTCCTGCCTTGGGCAGGAAGTAGTAAAACGAGAGACATGTCGGTGATGGAAGCCTTCACAAGGCTTCCAGCTGCCATGTAAACCGATTGGGAGCCCACGATCTTGCCGGGGGGCCCTGATTTGAGTGAGAAACTGTGTCTAAGGGATTAGACACCACCGAATGGAGCGGGCTTCCTTTCCATTGCCGGGCAATGGCGTGGTGCGTAAAGTGTTGTTTTTTTTTTTTTTTTTTTTTTAGTTTTATTGGCACAGCCTCAACACCTTTAGTACAACACTAAAGGTCGTTTGACAGCCTCATATAAACGGGATTTTTTTTCTGCTAATAATGGATGTGAATGGCCACTTGAAGGATCGCAAGTTATGAACGATCTTCCATATGACTGTTCAACTTCTGACATTTTGCCAGTGTGTAGGCACTTTTCAGGCTGTAAGTTGATCGTCACTCCTTATTTTCCTGTGTAAAAAGTGCCATAGTATAACTATACAAAAACATTGTTTTAAAGCATGGCGGCTCAAAGAGCTAACACAGACCTGCACAACTTGACAGGGCGTGGGGGCCAAAACGTCCGGGAACATTCTAGGACGACTTAAAAAAGGTTGTTTCACTCAAAAGGATTGCTTTTTATTTAAAGATCTTGCAAAAACAAGTCCCCTTTTTCAATATGTTCCATTTTTGCGTGTCCTACCTAATTTTGAGATATCACTCCCCAGGTCATTAAGACAGACCTTTTTTAAAACTCTCCTGATAGGCGCCCGCACGGGGCCCAAGCACAGACCCGGCTTCTACTGCAGCCTAGTGAAGCCAGTAAAAACCCCTTAAATTAAATTTTAAACCAAGAAACAGGGCAAAACAAAAGTATTGAACAACATCTTTTAAAGGGGGCCCGGTACGCCCCCCAAAAGGTGGGGTGCCCCGAAACCCGTCAGGAACCTTTTGGGGGAGGGTTTGCGCAAAACCCCCGATTTTTGCGGTTTGGTTTGCTGGCTGCCAGAAATCCTTTGGTGGGCCAAAAAAACAACCCCAGGGGGCCCTAGTTGTGCAGGACACCAAAAACGCTGTTCAGGTCCACTAGGAGGACTAAATGTCAAAGTAAAAAAAAAAAAAAAAAAAAAAAACAAAAAATGAAAAAAATACTTTTCCTGTTTTACATATTTAAAAAAAAAAAAAAAAAAAAAAAACATTTTGGTACCGCTCTATAAAATTCCCATCTATTCAATATTATGTTTTTATTGCTCCCGGGGATAAACTAGAAATTTTTTTTTGGTACCCCCTTCTCAAAAGATGGAATTAAAAAGTATTAAAAAAAACAAAGTCGCATCCACTCCATATTGGTACTAATTAAAAACTAGATCTGACCCTGCAAAAACTATACCATCACACAGCTCTATCGGAGAAAAAGTATTGGCGAAAGAATTAAAAAAAAAAAAAAAAAAAAAAAAAAAAAAACAAATGAAAACTATATAAATTTGGTATCACTGGAATTGTACTGTCCTGCAGAATAAGGATAACATGTCCATTAGAACGGTAAACCTTGTCCCGCAAGAAACAAGCCCTCAATGTAGGCAGAAAAATAAAGAAAAATTATGGCTCTTGAGTGACAGTTTAAGTGGGGTTTAAATGCGTGACCCCAGAAATAGCATAAAATCAAGCGAGCAAGTTTTCTGTGAATCCGTTTCTGTGTGAATACACATTGCAATAGGTAAATGGAGTGATTTGTGCTAGATTAGCCAGGACATGTATTTTAAAAGTTGCCAACCTAATGGGTATACCAAGAACGGTGTGATCAAAAAAAACCAAACAAACATCCAGCGAAAGGGGATCCTGTGGATCCTAGTAACTCGTTGATAAAGGGGTCAAAGGAGGATGTCAGGAATCCTTGTGGAGAACAGGTGGTGCACAGTTAAGCAAGTTAGAGCTGGATACTAGACTGGTGCCCAAGCCTACGTGTCCAAAAGCACAACCCATTTTTCATTAGCATATATGGGCTGTAACAGTGGACAACCAGTTTAAATGTCATTGCTGTTTTTGGACAACACAAATTCACAAGAGCACAAAGATAATCACTGGGCAGTAGAAGAACATTGCCTGGTTAGATGATTTCTGTTGCACCATGCTGATGGGAAGGTCAGATTTTAGCAAATACTGTATGAATTTATGTACTAAAACTTCCTGTCAGTTGTCAATGGCAGAGGCTGATGGAGTTGGCGGGAAATGGTTTGGTAAAATTTGGGGTTTTTATAAAATTAGGAAGCAGGCTTAGTAGCATTTTTTCATGGCATTTTTCCTCTACCCCCGGATCCCTGACTGTCTGTCCTCCTCTCCCCTTCTTCTCACACGTCCCTAAAACTAAATTTTTAGAAAAAAAAACTATCTTTCTTTCCACCACCCCCACTTACCCCTGCCCCTGTCTCCATTAAGTCAACGGCTCTACACTTTCACCGGCCCCAAAAGTCCGCTGTCTTGGGGTAATCCTAGCCTGCTTTTTCTTTCAAACCACACACCCAAACCCCCACCTCTTCTCCCGCCTCCACCGAAAAAATCTCTCGCACCGCCATTCCTCGGCTATGAAAAACTAAAAAAATTCTGGGCCCAGCCCTTGTCTCTCCCGCCTAGACTACTGAAACACCCTTCTCAGGGGCCCCCACTGCACCCTCGCCCCCTCCAACCATCCTTAACTTGTGCCCGTCTTATTCCACCCCCCTCTCCTCCTATTTCCTCTGCCTCCCCCCTCTCCAATCCCTTCACTGGCTTCCCTTGCCCAGCGAATTCATTTCAGCTACTAACCTTGCCTAAAAGGGCCTTCCATGACCCTCCCCCCCCAAACATCTCTCCCCCTAATTTCCAAATATCTCCCCCCCGCCTCTCCGCTCCTCACGGGACCTTCCCCTCTGCTCTCCCCTTTCACTCCTCACAAAACCGTCTCCAAGACTTCTCCCTGCTTCCCCCCACACTCGGAACTAAACCCCCCAACACATCAACTCTCCTCCACTTTCCCCATTTAAAAAGCAACCTGAAAACCCATTTTTCGGCTTTTTTATAACCTTCAAAAAACTTTCACTACTTCCCCCAAACAGAATGTCCCCCCACCTCCTGCCCTTTTTCCCCCCTTTCCTTGTATTTTTAAAGCCCCGGGGGTGGGGTCCCCTCTCCCTCTGTCTGCCAATTGTCATTACCCCTTATCACTGTACTCTTTTTTGACTTATGTAATGTAGAAACCCCCCCCTCGACTGTACAGCGCCCGGGAATCAATGGCGCTTTAAAAAAAACAACAATAATAATAATAATGGCGGCTGGTTACCCTATTAAAAGGACATTTTAAAGCAGGTAGGGCCCTACCACAAGGGGACTAGGTTGTGAATACACACATATATTTATTTATAATCAATATTACATAAGAAGTGCACCACATGAAAAAAATCTATATCACACAGTGACAACAATCCCGACCCTGACATCAGGTCTTTGAGTAGTTCTCCAAAAAAATCCATGGCACTTCAAATGGCAGATAGAAATGGAAGGGATTTGTTCCATCATGTCCATATTACCACATTTCCGCACAGAGCCTTTGTTTTGTGAATATAGGCAGTCCCTGCATTTTGAGCCTTCAACTTACATACATTTTCTACTTGCGAACGGAGGCTTATTTTTGGGGGGGGAATTTAACCATTTGAACACATGATGTAGAAAGTTGTCCAGGAAAATAATATCTCGCTTTTAAGGGTATTTTTCCCCGGCGTGTTTAAGCCCCATGTAAATTTTTACAAGTCCCAAAAAATCCCACCCGGATCCCCCTCCCAGCTTTCTGCTCTTTCATGTGTGCTGCCCCGTTAGCTTCTTCTCCTAAATGAACTGTGTCCTGTTGGTGGGAATGAGAGTAGCACTTGCAGGAAGAGGCACCATGCTACATGATGAAACTTCTTTGCTGCTTAGTTGTGCTTCTATACAGAATATTACTGCATGAGTGTGCCTAGACTATCCTGGGTATATATATTTTTTTTTTGCTGGTGTCCGATTAGTGCACTGCCTACATTCCCTGCAGTAGTTTTTTTGGAAAATTAAGGGCTTTTTCCCCCTGACAAAGGGGTTTTTGGGGCGTTTTAAAAGACAGTTTTTTTGATTTTGAAAAAAATGTTTAAAACAACTTTATAAAGGACCTCTATGGGAAAATCCTTAGCCCGGGCCCCCCCTGCACGGGGGTTTTTTGACAGGGGGGTTTTTTAGGGCCCCCAGCGGGTTTGAAAAAAAAAAGGACATGTTCATTTTTTTACCCCCCCTTTTTCTGGGGGGCAATTTAAAAATCCCCAATGCAGAGGGGGTTCTCTGGGGCCCCAAAAAGGGAGAAAAGCCGTCCCCCCACGGGCCGCGTTTCATGGCCCGGGAAAACTGAGCGAAAAAACCCGTCCGGGGTAATCCAACCGGGATTTAAATTTTCTACCGTTTGGGGGCGTCCCCTTAAAAGAAAAGTCATGGTGGGAGGGGTTTTTACCAAATTTTTTTTTTTTAAACCCCCACAAAATTTATAAAGCATGGCCGGGCCTTTTTTAAAATTTTGCACTTCTCCCCCTTGGTTTCCCCCCGGCAAACCCCCTTAGATTGTAAGCTTTGCGAGCAGGGGCCCCCAAAACCTTGGGGTTCACCTGAAAATAGCTTTCACTGTTTAATGTCTGTCTTTTGTCGTAATTAAAACCCTCTACATTGTAAAGTTGCGAAATATGTTGGCGCAAAAAAATAAAGATTATTATTATTATTATTATAGTGCAATTACCCGTAGAGCAAAGGGGTTTCCCCAAACTCAAATTTTATGAGGGTGAATAAAGTTTTTATTTAATTTTGCAAGTTTTTCCCTATCGGTTTTAAATTTGTGGGAAAAACCTCTTTAAAAAAAAAACCGTCCCGAATCTTGTTTCCCTTAACCTGTAATGACCGTGGGCATTGTTTTAAATTTTTTTTCCCCTTTTCACTAAACCCATAGCCAGCTTTTGCTCACAATGGCGTTAAAAGCAAAAAAATGTGAGCGCCAAAAAAACAAAAAGCGGTCCTTTAAAAGTTTTATGGCAAAGGAAAACTGTTCCCGTGTCTCCCGGGGATTGAAAAATAGAGGCCGGGGAGAAAAAACGTGCCCAAAACAGGGTAAAGTTACACAGCAGCCTTGTAAAGGGACAAACATGGAAAATATAGGCGAAGGACCAGGAACACGCAAAAAAAACATTATGCACAAAGTTTGGGCCCGGAAAAAATAATATCTGCTTTTTAAATGTAGGGTTTTACCGGGTGTTTGGTCCGTTTTTGAACTTTTCACTTTTAGATACGTTTTTTGGATCTGTCTTTTTGGGTCCCAAACGGAACCCCAAACACATATCTAATAAAAAAGCAATGTTTATTTAAAATGCCTTGAATTTTAAACAACCGGGATCCCCGTTCCAAAAAAGTGATCGCCGAAGCGTCTCACTGCATTTTCCCGAAACCGTTCCAAGAAAATTTTTGTCAATTCTTGGTTTAAAGACGCGCAGGGCCCTACAATAAAAAAAGGGGGTTGGGGGAACCGCTGATCCAACACGCCCCTCCCAAAAACGGCCCGCTGTTGGATCCGTCAAAGGGTCCGATGCTGCAGCATTTTTTTGGAAAGTGATTTTTCCGGGTTTCCCAAAAATTTTTTCCAAATAGGGTTGGGGTGCTGGCCCCAAGGGTATGTTCACACGGGGTTTTTGGGAGGTCCCAAAAATTTCGCCCAGCAATTACGCCTTGGGGGCTGGAGCGGTGGGCCGGCACCTCGCCAGCCCATAGACATGCATTACCATACGCCGCTGGTAATTCACATGTCGCTTATCTCCCCCCTCGGCGTATTTGCAGAGCAGGGAGAGGAGACGTAATCCATAGTTCTCTATGAGAACTGTGAATTACCGTAATGACTGGGACGTATTCCAGCCGTAATTTGCACACTCCGGCACGTAATTACGGTCTGAAATACGTCCAATTTTAAGCAGTGTGAACATAGCCTAAGGTGTCACATTGACATTTACCTGGCCCTGGTTGTTTACCGCTCCCAGTCACCTCTCAGCCAATCAATGGAGGATGGAGGTCACTGCTGTGGCTAGTGATTGGTTGAGAGTCATTTCCTGTGTGTTGAGACTGAACCAGGAAATGGTGAACAGCTGGGAACCAGTGACTGGTGGACCGATGACAGGGGATAGGTAAGGTAAAGCACGTATGGTTTTTGATTTTTTCCTATTTACTGACACTGATCCCCTATATTTCTGGACATTTAGGGGACTTGTATGAAAACTGTCTAGGTGTAAGACTTTTTGTTGCCCATAGCAACCAATCCGGCTCCCCTCTAATTTTTTTAGAACACTATATGAAATGAAAGGGGAGCCTTTAAAGGGGTTGTCTCACTACAAGGATTGCTTTTTATGTGAAAGATCTTGCAAAAACAAGTCACTTTGCAATACATGTCCATTAATAGTATGCTACCTATTCTGAGAGATCCCCTCTTGTATGGACTCTACCAGCTCCTCAGATCGCTATGGCTACAGACCTATTTACTCTCATCATAGGCTGCCAGCACTTGTTGCTATTGCTACAGACCTGGCTTCTACTGCAGCCTAGTGGAAGCCAGTAAACACGTCCCTGAATTCAAGTGAAACCAAGAAAACAGGACTGAGGTGAGATGAATCAATGTAGCGAGACAATTCTTTAATGACAACTTGTTTATAATTGGAGATACCCTACAAAAGATAACAGGCAGCCGCCACTAGAGGGAGCTTAGTGACTTACTAACTTACATACCTGCATGCAACAACTTCACTTCCCCCCTAATTTGGGTGTTTAAAGGGGAAAATTTCCCATATTATGTTTTCTTTATGCAGTTTTTCAAGCCTGAACTGGGAGTGGATTATACATGAAGGATGCATATGAGTAAAAGATTGTGTCTTCTCTCTTTAAATCAATTCTTCACTTTGTATTCAAAAAACTGCATCTAATAACCTGATCAAACGAACACACCCTAAAGAACACACAGAATCATAACTTGGAATAACCTATATGCTGAACATTGGTGATTTAAAGCAAAAACTGCACAGATCTGGTCCCTTGCTTTCTGTTTGTGATCAGATACTAAACGATACAATAGGGGTTGTTCAGATTTAAAAAAATATATATTTTCATTTATTATGAATTTGGGGAATTGAGTTAAAGGTGAAGAAAGTTTTCCGTTATTATTATTTTTTATTATTATTTATTTTTATATTATTTTTTTTTAAAACGCCTTGATTCCCTGGCGCTGTACATTGGGGGAGTTTTCATACAATGTCAATGATACAATAATGAAATGAATGACTTTTAACGGTACAAGGGAGAGGGACCCTCCCGCGAAGCTTTTCAAAAACAAGGAGGGGGGAAGAACAGGAGGAGAGGGACAGGAATGTTTGGGGTATAAAGTGGGAGCAGGGTTTTTGTAGGGTTTAGGGAATCCTAAAAATGGGTTTTTCAGTTTCTTTTGAAACGGTGAGATGGAAGAGAGTCTGATATTTGGGGCAGTGCATTCCAAGTGTGGGGGGAACACGAGAAATCTTGGAGCGGTTTTTGAGGATTGATAAGAGGAAAAGAGAAAAAGGTCCTGTGAGGACGAATTGCGTAGGGAGGTATCGGGGGACTAGAGCAAGAGTAAGGAGGGGGGAGTTATGGAGAGCCTTGTAGGGCAGGGGTTTGCAACTTAAATAATTTGCTGGGCAAAATTGGTAGCCAGTGAAGGGATTGAAGAGGGGAAGGGAGAGGAGTAGCGAAGAGAGGGATAAACGGGGAGCAAGTTGAGAATGGTTTGAAGGGGAGCAAAAGTGCAGATGGGACACAGGGGGGATGTTGCAGAGTCAAGGGGGAGATGAAAAGGGCATGGACGAGCATTTTTGTGATGTCAAGTTGAGGAATACGATGCGAGGTTTTTTTCAGGTGGAAGCGGCAGAGGGAGGTTTTGGATGTGTGGTTTGTGGACGGGCGGAGTGAGGATTACCCCAAGGCAGCGGATTTGCGAGACGGGTGAGTGTACACCCATTGACATGTAGAGAGATCAGGTGGGGGGTTTAGGGGGGACGGTGGAAAGATGATAAATTCGTTTTCCCACATTTAGTTTTAGGAGACGGGGGGAGAAAAAGGAGGAAATGACGATAACTTTTGGACCCGGGAGAGAAGAAGGTACACGGGGCCCGGGAATGTAGATTGGGTATCCCAGCAACAGGTGGTAATGAAAGCCATGTGAAGCTATGAGTTACCCAGACCAAAGTGTAGAAAAAGAGTAGGGGGCCCGGGGGTGACCCCGGGGGGACACCAACAAGAGTGCCGGGGGGGGAGGTGGAGCGAAATAGAGACGTGAATGTCCGATCAGAGAGGAAGGAGATCCAAAAGACAAACCCCTGTGAAGGGAGGGGAAAGGAATGGTCGACAGTGTCAAAAGCAGAGAAGTCTAGAAGGGGGAAAAGCATAGTAAGGTGTGAGGCTTTGCAGTTGTAGGTCATTGGTGACCTTGGTTAGGGGGGGTTTTTTCGGTAGAGGGGTTTGGGGTGGGAAACCAATGAAATGGAAAAGAAGAGAGTTGGAGGAGGGGTGGGAGGACAGTTAAGATAGACTTGCTGCTCCAGGAGTTTGGGGGAAAAAAGGGAGCAGCGGATGGGGCATAGTTGGAAAGAGAGGGGGGGTTAAAGGGGAAGGTTTTTTAAGGGGGATGACAGTAGCATTTTTAAAGGGGGAAGGGAAGACCCTCTATCGTCATCCCGGCCTAAATTTGGAAAGGGCTACGAGAGGCCTTTTTTCTAATACCTTTCTTCTTGTTCCTCAAAGCAAAGAAACTTTAATCCCCCAAAAATCAACCTGCCAGATTTCCCCACAAAAACACGGGGTTTCGCAGGAACACTTTTGTTTAAATTTTTTATTTCAAATGACCCTTCCAGAAAGTAGGCGTTGTCCGAAGTGGATAACCCCTTCGAAGTAAATGTACAGTCATATTTTGCACAAAAATCTGCAGCAATCATGGTACAGCCCAATCAAATTAAATTTTGAAAACTCCCCTTCAAATGCGGTGGGGGTAAAAACTGATTTCATGCCATGCTGGGAATTTTTAAACATCATTTACACATAACCTGATAATGTGAACACATCTACTACTCCGATTTTGTAAAAGTACTAAAACAGTTTTCCGGAAAAAAAAAAAAAGTACCGAGTTTTTCCCCAACGGGAATAAAAAAAAGTACAAAACCAAGTGTTAACTGGATTTTGCTGTGGATTTCACCTATGCTAAAGAGGAGAGCCAAAGTGTAAATCCACTGCTTTTCTAAAAATTAGTACATACAATGCTGGTTAGAAAAATCATAGCAGAAAATTCTGATTTGGAAAACCTTGTTCACGTGCGTTAGGGCCCATCTACACAACCTGCATTTACCGTCAGATTTGTGTGCAGATTTGGGTTTTCAAAAGTTGTAGTCCACACGACTCTGATTTTAAATAGGTCGGATTGCAAAAACACGTTCAATAACCCCGGACAAGGGAAAAAAAAACCTGTCCCAAACATCTTTGTCGGATCCCCATCAAAAACGCCTTTAAAGAAAATTTAACTAATTTTCTGACTGCAAATCTGTCGGACAAGAAACTGTCAAAATCCACATGGAAACAATGGTCAAAATACTCCTCCGACAACGCAGTTTTTGCATTCCGAATCTGACAAGTATTTTGGCCAGTGTTGTGTGGACGCAGCTTTAGGGCTTGTTCACACGGCGTTTTCACTCAGTGTTAACACTTTTTAGATCCGTCTCTGGGACCGACAGGACGGACCCAAACAATTACATGATATTATCACTGGGGGGGTATAGGAACACCAGCGGCGTCAATGAGAGATCCCGCGGTTTTTTCCCTTCGGTGGGGCCCCGCCCCTTTAAAGAATTCTGTCAATTTTTTAAATTTGAAGGACCGACAGGCAGGGGGAAAAAACCAGCGGTGATCTCCATGTAACGCCGTGCGTGTTCCTCTTCCCGCAGTGAAATTGTCCTGCGGCCCCCGAGACGATCTAAAAAACTTTTTTTTACCAGTGAAAGCGCCATGTGAACAAGCCCTTATACTGTTCTTTCTTGTGGACACTTGTAGACCCTACAGTGAAATTCGGAAAAACTGCTGCCTATCAAACAAAACAATGCATGAACAGGAAAAACCCTGAACATTTCTACTTTCTGTTTATGAACTCGTTTCCGGTCCCTCATTCTTGCCCGGGCCCGGGAGACAGGTACCAAGGGGTTTGGCTTTTTTCAGGGCAGCCTCTGAAGCCGCACCCATGTGGCCTTGACCCCAAAGGCATTCAAAATTAGGTTGGAAACGGGGCCCACCCTGAGATTGAGGTTAAGTGAATGGAAAATAGACAAACCATAGTATCCTGGGTAGTTTTACAGGATAAAGGGAAACCGGCTTAAAACAGAAAGTACTGTGGCTCAGCTGCAGAGAAGGGGTAATACGCAACATTTTTCAAAGAAAAACATCAGCCACTCACCTTTTTAAAACACGCATGGTCATGGAACCCGCCCCGTTAAGGGTCCACAGTGCAGAGAGTGTATAGGTAATGATCCAGCACCAAGGGCGGGGATGTACAAAACGCTTTTTCTAAAGGCGAGACATTTACTTATGTGTTTCGAGCAAGGAAAATGCTGATTTTTTTTTTTTTTTTTTTCTGGCTAACACAGTCAAAAAAAAATCTGTGTTTCACAACCTCAGGCATGTCTCGTTCCTCATCACTGTTTGACTGTAAAAAAGATACAGCAAGAGCCCCCGAGAGGAGCACTTTTCTGACACCCCAAGTCAGTCTCCAGCCAAAATGGAATAGACCAGCAGAAAAATGACCCCTGTATTCTGTGCTGCATTTCTGCTAGATGGTTTATTTCAGTGACAGGCGGAAAAACCTGCAGCCTTAGGCCGTTTTCCAGGCTTACCCCACGATTTTTTCCCCGTATTGAGCTCACAAATCCCTTAATAAGGGGAGACGGGGGGGGGGCCCGGAGCGCCGGGGGCGCCGCTCCCAGCCCCATAGAAAATGCTTGTTTCGGCGCGCCCGCCCCGTAAATTTAATGGCATGTCCTTCCCCCCCCCGGGGCGGATTTCCCGAGGGGGGGAGGAGAAATAAAATCCACTGTTCTCTAGAAGCAGTGGATTCCCGAATGACAGGGAGGGTTTGGCGCCGTCTGAAGGCAAACCCGGCGGGAGTGGGCGCCAATCCGTGCCCAAAAACCTGTAAACGGGCCTTACAGACATTGGAGGAATTGTCTTCCACTTTAATTTAGATCTTTTTTTCATCTAGGCTTACTCTTTCTTTAAAGAGAACCTGTCACATAGATTATGCCCCCCTTGCTGAGGACAGCACAAGCTAGTGACAGACCTGCTGTTTCCAGCGCTATGTCCCTTATTCTGTAACATGCTGTAGTTTTAGAGCATTTACCCCATAAATCTTATTCTTGAGCAGGTGTTAGCCCCGCCCACCTGGCAGTTATTCTCATGTTTCTACCATGTTTCAAATTAATAGGTTTATCAGTTGGGGTGGGCGGGGCTAGCCTCCGGTGGGCGGGGTCTGGAAAAAAACTGACTCTTTGGCCTCATTCACACGGCTTATTCTGGGACGGATTGGAGACGTACTGCGCGCCGTATTTGCACTTCAGTACAGCTCCAATCCCTCCCAGTAACTACGGTAATCCACAGTTCTCATAGAGAACTATGGATTCTGTCGCTCCTCCCCGCTCGGCGAATCCGCCGCAGGGGGAGAAAGTGACATGCACATTATTTACGGCGCGTACGTCCCCTTATTCAAGCCGTATTGCGGGCGGGATCCGTCCTGCAATTACGGCTTGAATAAGCCGTGTGAACCGGGCCTTTGAATGACTCTTTTCTGGCTGAAAACTGCAGATTTGAGCACTTAATACTCAAACTACAGCACCTTACAGAATAAGGGACACAGCGCTGGAAACGGCATTTCTGTCACTAGCTTGTGCTGTCCTCAGCAAGGGGGGCATAAACTATGTGACAGGTTCCCTTTAAGTATAGATTGTCCTCTGCATTGCATCCTTACTATGTTTTGATTGTTTAGTCTTATTATATGTGTACCATGGCATAAACTTGCACTATATCAGGGGTCTCAAACATGCGTGTCATGGGCTATATGTAGCCCCTGAGGCTGTCATTTGTGGTCCACAGGGCACTGGAGCTCCCAGTACAGCAGACAGGAGGAGCGTGCCAGTCTCTGCTGTTTAACCCCTTTAGACACTGCGATCAATAGCGATTGCTACATGTAAGGCATTTGAGAGAGGGAGCGGGCTTTGTGTCCTCCATCGGCACCCTGCACTGCAATCTCAGGGTGCGGATGGTTGACTTGGCAGCCCAAGGCCTTTGGTCTGTTTTGTGATGTAGGTCTGTCTGGTCCTGCCCAATAGGCTGATTGACAGTCATGTACCTCAGTGTATTATAACAGTAATCAAGCAATTGATCAGTCCCATTTGGGGACGTGGAAAAAGTGGGGGGAAAAAAGTAAAAAAAAAAAAATCACACCACCCTTTCCCTATTCTAAACATTTGTCATAAAAAAAAAAAAATAGATAAAAGATCACATATTTGGCATCGCTGTGTGCGTATTGACCTGAGTCATGATTTTGTTGTGTAGCGAATTTGAAAGGGCTGCAGGCCTGTCACTTTTTATTTTTTGGTACTGTATTTGCAGCCCATTTACCCGGCTGAGTTTGAAACCCTACATTTTACCATATGGGAAGATAAAGTGTGTGAGAACAAATAGGTTTTATGTATAAATGAATACTGTGATGACTTGGTGACTTCTACTGTTTTGCATTCACAGAGTGCTTCAGATGCACCCTTCCGTGATGAAGTTGGAGTCCCAAATGCCGGATGAGCTTTTGTATGGCCGCATAGGTTACCTATACGCTTTGTTGTTCATCAACAAGTATTACAGAGGAGAGAAGGTTTCTTCTAGATGCATCCAGGAGGTGAATGTTTGACTATTGTAATGGAAAGGGACATGTAATTCTTCTGTTTGGTTTCCTTCTACATCTGTTAGGAGAGCTGTTGTGTAAATCGTGAGTGTCACGAAATGGTGCTCGTGACCACGAAGACAGACCCTGAGCAGTAAGTACTGGAACCAACATAGCCCTTTCTTTATTCAGGCAGGGAGAGCGTCGCAGCTTACTCCGACCCCCACCAAAAAGGTAACTCACAAAATCCATCAACAATCCTCTTGCCTCCCCTTGTTATACACAGCAGGTGAACTGACTCTTCCCCTCACTTCTCTATCCTGTCAGTTATCTGGCAGTTGGGGAACCGGCCCAAACTGAAAGGAGCCAGCTCTGGAAAGCTGGAGAAACTTCCAGAATGTGGCAGAAGGTCACAGCTCTGGAAACATCTAGATTATAAAAGACAAAAAAAAGACATCTCTGGGGAACAGGGAGATAAAACCAACAATAATAATGGGAAGCAACTTCCATCACATACTATCTTCATGGTGACAGGGACTTGACACATCCTCCAGATAATGCAAAATTATGGAAGCAGTACTACGCCCACAGCAAAGAAATAGGGCTAAAAAATCTGCCCAAAATGATGCAACAGACTGTCCACTTAGTGTGTTAAGTCACAACTCGCCACCATATAATCCAAATAACAAAAAATTCCACGGAAGTCAACATCTTCATCAAGTGGGTATAATTTGAGCAAACGTACAGCGCAACGTTTCAGCCCTTTAAACATTGGCCTTTCTCAAGCAGTATAACATAAAGTACATTGGGAAGTACTATAGGGGTATTTATATGCTGCACCAATGCACTTTGTTATACTACTTGAGAGAGGTCACTGTTTAAGGGCTGAAACGTTGCGCTGTATGTTTGCTCACATGGAGTGAATAAAATTATACCCACTTGATGAAGATGCCGACATCCGTGGAATTTTTTTGTTATAAGGATCTGACACAGTCCACTGTGACACCCCTCCGCCTCTAGATACATGTACCTATAGGCGATCTCAAAACAGTCCTGAGGCATGCTCCATGGGTCAGTCTGCAGCAGTCAATCCACATTGCTATAAGAATTTTCTCGTTGATGAAGTTGCAACCAATGTTGATCGGTTTAATCACGGACCTTTGCGTTTTATCAGTGGGGGGCGACTGAAGGCCCAATGTCCTCATCAATAGGCTCCTATTTGACAACCACTCAGCTACCTCTCATGGAACGAGCGGTGTGGGCAAGGTTGATCTGATCCTCGGCTTGTATTTTACACATTGCTGTGTGGACAGCCAGCATGAACTCGTAGTTTGTCCTTCTCCCTTTGCAACTTGGCGATCTCCTTTTGAAGGCCAGATTTTTCATGTTCCAGTTTCTCCGGATCCTCAGTTTTTCTTTTAATTCGGATGACAGCTGGTCATCTCTTCTCCACTGGCCAGTGGTGGTACCAATGCTTTTGATGCCTCCCTGTGGTTGTAGGGATCTGTCACACTTCGTGATGGATGATTCTGCACTGGGTGTCCATAGAAATGTGCCCTGCCATAGGGATTGGATATGTAGGTTATCACATTTGTTTCAACTATCCACTCTGTCCTGACTGGTGGTGATGGTGTTAATAGTGGGGATAAAGGTACTGCTGGATCCTGGCATATCAGTGCACTATTTCTCCTACTGGATGCCTTCCTGTGAGCTATGCCTTCTCGCGGCTTGCCCCCGGATCATGCTGCAACAAATGTTCCTGACGTCATTTCCAAGCCACATGTCCGCAGGTAGCTTGTGCATCACCCCCACTATGTGCTGGATGGGCCCTTCTCCCCAGTCAAGTCACATGAACAACAGCCACCTCGCATTTCTCCTCTGGCCAGTAGGACTTTCACCAACTGTCCTGGGATTATCTTATCGCAGGTGACCACATGAGACTCCACCAGATTGAGGAAGGCCCCAGAGTCCATAAAGCCTTCTGCGGGATGGCCATTCACCTGGATGAGGAATCGCATCGTTTTTTCTCTCAGCAGCATCTGACCAATGGATCTGCACCACCACATATTTAGCTTCTTTCATTACTGGAAGTCCATGTGAGACTTCATTGGTATTCCTGGCTACTGAATTTATTCTAGGACAGCAGCCCATCTCCTCTGGAATTACGGCAGTAATGGGCCGTATTACCGGAGTTTTTGGGGTGGGTGACACAGAGGGTAATCTTGTGGCTATTAGACAAACCGCCTGTAAATGTCCTGGAGAGTCGCACTTAAAACAGGTCCGTAGTAGTCATAACTATTACTCCAGACAGCGTTTGGGAAGCCTGTGGGGGCTGGGAGGATACATCAGGGCTCTTTGTGGTCATCCCCCTTCACAGTAAAGGTTTGTGCATGGCTTTGCCGAGTTGTGGATGAGCTTTCCATGTACCTATCTGCCAGTGCCTGCTTCAACTCCTCATAGTCCAGGCGCTGCTCTTCAGAAAGAGCACAAAAGGTAGAGCTGGCCCGACCTGTAAGTTTCCCAGCCAGTAAACATGCCCACAACATTGTGATATTAACACATAATCTCAAATATTTCAAGATCTGCATCCATGTCCTCTCTGTCCTCCTGAAAAGTGAGAAATCCAGCCAACAGCTTGACTGTGTCCAGGGTCCGAGCAGCTCTAACGATTCCCCAATGCTGAATGTGCTCAGCTTGGTCCCTTCTCGCCACCTCTTGATAGACAAGTTGCATCTCCTCACTGTTGCTTAGGTCTCCTCCAAGTACGCTCATCCTTCTGTGAAATAACTCCTCAGCACAGTCCATATCGGGGTCCTCGCTGGAGACGGATGGCTGGGGACGAGTGATGGTATTCACAGAGGAAGTAGAATCCGAGGCTGCATCCTGCATGAGGAGATCAATAAGTTCATGCTTCTTCTTGCCCCTGCGATTCCTGCACCTCTTCCTCAGGGCGACCACAGAAAACTCCTGCTTCTGCATACTGCTCAGTGCAACGATCCCACCAAAGCCGAAAAGTCTGTCACAAAATGGCGCTTGTGATCACAGAGACTGAGCAGTCAGTACCGGAACCAACGTACTTTATTTCAAGGCAGGGAGAGCGCCGCAGCTTACTCTGTTCTCTAGCTCACAAAACATCCCAAAACACCCTCCTCTCACCTCCACCTGTGTTATATACAGCAGCAGGTGAACGGACTCCTTCCCCTCCCTTCTCTATCCTGTCAGTTATCTGGCAGTTGGGGAACCAGACCAAACTGGATGGAACCAGCACTGGAAAGCTGGAGAAACTTCCAGAATGTGGCAGAAGGTCCCAGCTCTGGAAACTTCCAGGTTATAACAGTGAATAAAGAAGACCTCTCTGGGGAAGAGGGAGATAAAACCAACAATAATAACCAATAATAATATCTTCATGGTGACAGGACAAACTGTGACACCGGGCTGTTAACCACCCTTGATTCTTTGTCCAATAAATTGGAATTTATAAATTGTGTAATACAGACCTGTTGTACCCAACAACTGCTGGTACCACTGCAAAGTAAGCAATTAATTTTTTTTTTTTTTCAGGTGTGTGATGTAGTGATAAAATCTGGTGAGAACTTTGCTGTTCAGAAAGGCATGAGAAATCAATGCCCATTACTGTACGAAATGTTTGGAGAGTACTATGTAGGACCAGCCCATGGTCTTGCTGGCATTTATTACTACCTGATGCAGGTAAGTTTACTGTACAAAGCTGTATCATGAACTACAAAAATTAAGATTTTGGAGTAGTTTAACACTGTATCGTGTGCACACGTTTTAGCTGTGATTTTTATGTGATCTTGACTCTAAATTTAAAGGGGCTGTCTCAAACAGTACTTGCTCATAAACCTTACTCTGGACATATGTACGTCATACTGTTACCCTACCTTGAAGTTACTTTTCTTTGTTTGCCATGATGGCTTGTGCACCCAGTTCTTCCGGACAGCCATTGCTGGGATATTCTAAAACCACTGGGATCAGTATCGATATAAGGCCTGGTTCATACATGCGTCGGGAGTTTCTGTTTGGAACCTCAGTTGCATGTTCTGTCAGGAGAGCGAGCGCAGCAAGTTGCAATATTTTTTCCGTCTAGGCAACGGACTCCATGGCGGAAACCTGACGGACTCATTGTAATTAATAGGGTCCGTTGTGAAATGGATCACTTTGACTTTGTTTTCACCTCTGCACCATAGGTTCCGAACAGAACCTCCGACGCATGTGTGAACCAAGCCTAAGGGCTTGTTCACACGGAGTGTACACTCCGTGTTACAAGCGCTTTTAGGATCTGTCTTGGGGTCTAAACAATTAGCAGAGAGATTATCACTGCCGTCTATGACGAACACGCAGCGGCGATCTGTCATCTGAACGCCGCTGCGTGTTCGTCATAGACAGCAGTGATAATCTCTCTGCTAATTGTTTAGATCCGTCTTTGGGACTGACAGAGCGGACCCCAAGATGGATCCTAAAAGCGCTTGTAACACGGAGTGTAAACTCCGTGTGAACAAGTCCTATGAAGGATTTCTTTTGCCATAGCTACTTCTTTACACACAGGATAAATGGATTGATAGAACGATAAATGTTAGCGCTCCTTTTTTGTACTTCCTTCGATTCTCCATAAAATCGCTAATTTAGAAATAGCATTTTTTTCTTAGAACTTGGTATTGGGCTGACCCTCCGTTTCTTTATACTCCATTCTTTTGGCTTGTTATTCTAAGCTGGCATACATAGAAATAGGGATTTGTTTAATTTGGTTGTAAGCGCAAAAAGGGGATTAGTTGGGAATGTGCATTGATTATTTTAGTATAAATCCAAATAATTTACTAGCTGTGTTGTGTTTGGCTTCTGGTACATGTAACGTGCTTGCCGTTAAATGACTATTGTATTATTCTCCTCAGCCCGAATGTAATGTCAGTAGTGAGAAGCTTCGGACTCTTGTTCGACCAAGTGTGGAATATGTCCGCCAGATCAAGTATCCTTCTGGAAACTATCCCGCCTGCATTGGGGACAACAGGGATCTTCTGGTACACTGGTGTCATGGAGCACCGGGTGTCATTTATATGTTAACACAGGCTTGCAAGGTATTTAAAACTTTTCCTTTGCCGTGACTGAAATATCTTCCAGGGTTCCAGGATTTTGGACTGCCAGAATAGCAGACTGAGGTATTCTTGCACTCAAAAATACTACAAGATGTTCCACTTGCTTTGGTTTCAAAAAAGCGAAAACAACTTTTAAATCCTATAACAGATTATAATGACCGCAGTGATGAAGTCACTGCTAATTGTTTAGATCCGTCTCTGGGTCCGTCCTGTCGTTCCCCGAGATGGATCTAAAAGCGCTTGTAACACGGAGTGAAAACTCTGTGTGAATAAGCCCTTAGGATTGTGTTCCCTGCCAACTTTTTTCTGTATACAGTGGTAATGAGTTTCTCACTTTTTTTTTTTATTTTTTTATCAATAAATGATTTCAAATCTAGAAAGCAGACTTCTGTGTCAGAGGTTTGCATAGTGAATCTTAAATTTAAATCATTGTTATTAATGTAATGAAAAAATGCCAGGAGATACATCTTATAACCATACCAACAGGAGGTCATCAATGTATCTCCCGTATCATTTGATGTTGTAAAAAAACAAATTATCATAAGAAAACACATAAATCTCCTCCCACCATATCGATATGGAGACTTTTGATCCCATAGTGGCCACCAGGGTCTGCAGGTAATACTCTCCATCAAAAGTGAAAAAATTGCTAGTCAAAAGATACTCAATGGTCATAAGAATAAACCCGCTGTCTCTTTAGCTGTCTTATCATCTATTGATAAATGATACGCCACAGCCTGTAATGCGAGATTATGAGGCATAGTCAAATACAGTGCTGTAACGTCAGCTGTCATCCATATTGAAATTTTTGGCCATTTGAAATTCATCAGTTTCTGTGAAACCATTTTCCTGTATCTAAGGGTATGTTCACACAGCGTCTTATGGCGCATACCTGTGCGCGCCGTAAGATGCCATGTGTTTAGAAGAACGCGCTTCTACTAAAGCTTTCACTATCCCTGCCCCGTATACGCCGGAAAGAAGTGACATGTCTCTTCTTTCCCCCAGCATTCAATAGACGGCAGGTAATCATAGCTCTCTATGAGAGCTATGAATACCTTAATTACAGGACGTATTTCGGGGCACATTGCAGTGCAATTACGCCCCGAAATATTTCCTAAAAGACGCCTTCTGAACATAGCCTTAGTTAACCCGGTGCTTTTTTAGTAATATTTTGTACATAACCATTTTTATTACTCCAATGTGAAAAATTGATATAGGTACTGTATGCAGGAAATAGCCGGGATATACTTGCCGAAAAGTGCAGTCTCTAGTAAATGTGGCATCAGGTACTGTAGGAAGTTTGGGTTGCGATGACAATTGTATGACGCTGTTCCATAATGTCTCATGCTGAGTACAATTGAAATACTGTGGTAGTGTAATTGCAAATTGTATAGAATTTAACTTTTTGGAAGAAGCTGTATATTTTTCAATCCTTTTTTTTTTTATTGGCAGATTTTTCAGGATGGTGAATATCTAGCAGATGCCGCACAGTGTGCTGAGATCACATGGCAACGGGGATTATTGAAGAAAGGATATGGCATTTGCCATGGAGCCACAGGGAATGCCTATAGTTTCCTTGCAATGTACAATATAACTCATGATCTGAAGTATTTGTATAGAGCTTGTAAGGTGAGTGTTATGGTAGGACTAGTACAAAATAAGTTTACCATATGTGTATTCCACTGCTCGGTTAAGCTGTAGTCTTATTCTGTGTGCTCATACTTGTAGGCAGGGGCGTAGCTATAGGGGGTGCAGAGGTCGCAGCCGCTACCGGGCCCAGCAGCCTAAGGGGGCCCAAAAGCCCTCATGCCACATAAGAAGACACCATTATTGTAAAGACACTTTCTAACTTGGGGGCCCTATTTCATTCTTTGCATCAGGGCCAAAGAGCTTCTAGTTACGCCCCTGCTTGTAGGGTATGTTCACATGGCTGATTTGGATGCTGTTTTGGCACGAATTCCGCCCCAAAACAGTGTAAAAAAAACAATTTAAAAACACCCCCAGTCTATTTTCATCGATTTCCATATAAAACCCACATATAAAACCCATGTCACAGTTCACATAATGCTGTTTTCAGCGCTGAAAAATGTGACATGTCAATGCTTGAGGTGTTTTTCACAAGTAAAATGCCTATAGGAACCAATGGAGAGCTTTAAAACCTCAAGTATGGTGTGTGGTTTTTTTTGTTTTGTTTTTTTTTTACACGGATCTGCACCCAAAAACAGCCCAGGCACAAAATTTTAATGTCAGGATAAAAACTGCACTGAAAATCGCGCATAAAAACGTGTGTCTTAAAAACATCATCAAATTCTCATCAAAACCCCATCTGAAACTTGAGACAATTTTCAGATGAGTATTTGAAGCTGATTTGTACATGAAAGATGAGCTGCCAAATAAGCTGTGTGAACATACCCTTATGCCTCGTTCACACGGCTTATTTGTCCGCGGATTGGCGCCGTACTCCGCACCGGATTTGCGCTGCAGTACGACGCCAATCCGTCGGAGTAATTACAGTGGATTCCGTCGCTCCTCCCCGCTCGGCAAATCCGCCGCAGGGGGGAAAGTGACATGCACATTATTTACGGCGCGTACGCACCGTAGATAATGACACACTATGGGGCCGGGGAGCGGCGCCCCCGCCGCGCTCCGGCCCCGCCCCCGTTCCACCCCTTATTCACACCGGATTTGCGAGCGCAATCCGGCTCACAAATCCGCCGTGAATAAGCCGTGTGAACACGGCCTTACAGTGTCTCATTATGCCTTTTTAGTCTTTCATTAGATGCACATTTAGATGACATTTGTATCCTCTCCCATAAGGCACAGCTATTTCTTTAACCCCGGAGATTATAATGGAGAGCCTTGCATACGCATGGCTGGTTCTCTCCTGCTTCTCCACTGTTTTGTAGCCACCTAGAGAGACATGTATGAAAACTGTCTGGGTCTAAGACTTTTTGTTGCCCATAGCAACCAATCAGGGCTCCCCTTTCATTTCATATAGAGCTCTGAAAAAATGAGAGAGGAGCTCTGATTGGTTGCTATGGGCAACAAAGAAAGTATTAGACCTTGTCAGTGTTCATACATGAGGCTACTAGTTTATACTGCACATTCTATTTGGAGAGTGGTTATAGCACAATGCAGTGCAATACATTAGTAGTATTCAAGAACCTTTAAAATAACATTGTCCCTCATGGTGACTAATGTAAGTGCACAATGCCAGTCTTTCGTACCCCAAAATAGACCAATAAAATCACACGTCCCACTGCAAAAGGACATTCAGCTCCTTTAATAGAAAAATAAGTTTTAGCTTTCAGAATATCATGATGCAAAGAGTTTTTTAAAATGTTTATTATTTAAAACAGTGGCAAGATTGCGGCTTTTATTTCCATTCTACCCCACAAATTATTTTTGCATACTATATGCTATATTAACCCTTTCCTTTTTAATGGTGCCATTGACCGTACCACAGAATGTACTAGAAAACCGGAAAAAAATTGTAAGTGGGGAAAAACGTGAAAACAAACGTACTTGTCCCATGTTTGCAGGGGTTTTGTTTTTTTGGTGTTCATTCTTTGGTATAAATGATGTGTTATCTCTATTCTGCAGGTCGATACAATTCCAACAATACCAAATATGTAGGGTTTTCCTCATGTTTTAGTAGTCTTAAAGAAATCTAAACATTCTCTTCCTCCTAAAATGATGCTGCAGCGCCATTTTCTGTGACTAATATTTTTTTGTACTTCTACCTATGGACCCATTTTTTGCAGGCTGAAGTGTACTTTTTATTGGTATCATTTTGGGATATATGGGACTTTTTGTTAACTTGTTCCAATTTTTAGGGGACGTGAAATATCCATAAAACACGTAATTCAACGGTGTTCAGCATTTGGGATAAATGATAATATATTAAATCAGACTTTTACAGACACAGCAATACCAATTATGTGTAACTTTTTATCTTTTATTTGTAAAATGACAAAAGGTTTGTGATCTGAATTTTATTTTTTTTAATTTTTTTTTTTTTTGCATTAACATCAAGTCCCCCTATGGTACTTGACCACAGGGGGGTGTGATCATCTGTGCACCTTTTGGCTTTGTATAAACAATACAGAAGGGTGTACCATTATGGCGGCTGTATTACTGGAAGCAATAGAAAGTAAAATATGGTGGCTATGGCTTCTTTTGGCTTCCAGCTGCCATGGAACCGATTGACACCCTTAGATCCCACCGTGGAGGTGCTAGTTGGATTGAGCAATGGTACGCAGCACCATTTCTCATTTATTTAGATGCCGCGGCCATAATCGATGTGGCATCTAAAGGGTTAAACGGCAGAGAACGGAGATGGCTGCGTTCCCTGCTATTAATGGTGGCAGCTGACACCAGCCTCCTATGACTTACTGAGTAAGCCCATCACATAAGAACTTACAGACACCAGGACGTACCCAGTACTGTTCCCACCATGCCCCCAAAGGCCTTGACTCAGAATGCAGAGCTGGTCGGGCTTGTGCGCAATTCTCCATTCTGGTGAGCCCCATGTGTAAGACGTACCCCAAAATGGGTGATATTCTATGGTTTAGGGGCATTCTGGGGGAGATCCTGGGCTTTCCAGCCCCCACGTCCTGAAATGTTGTGCAGGTCTGGTCTATGTTATCTCTCATCTCTTGTGAGCATGTTTCTAAATTATGTTTAGCAGAATATTCTATGCAAATATGAATTTTTGTTTTTTAATAACACTACATTTGTTTTACATCACACTTTTGATATTTGTGTTCTTCCAGTTTGCAGAGTGGTGCTTGGATTTTGGAGCTCATGGTTGCAGGACTCCAGATGCTCCATATTCTCTTTTTGAAGGTTTGTGTGAGAATTACCTTACATTTCATTTTTTTAAAAATGTACCATCCTGGTAAAAGCTACTATCTGCTTGTGCTTATCGCAGAGAAATAATAAGTCGCCTAATCTGTAGTCTTCTGTAGCCTGCAAAATTCTAACATAGCTTCGGTGGTGTTACTTATGAGATCCCATTGCTCTTAACGTTTCCCGACTGATGTATGAGATTAAAAGGTTCAAGTCAAAATACTCCACTTTTCCAGCAGCTGTATGTGTGGGAATTCAAGTCTCTTTCCAAGAATACAAGTCTGTTAAGCAAAAAATCAAAACAGCATAGTGCAGCTTGTCTAGAAACTCGATTCCTTAAAAACATTTATTAGTACGCACAAAAGTAGTTTTGAATCGGACATTGTATCAGCCCACATAAAATGCTGATTCAGCCAGCTGAGCCAAAACCAGGGTTTTGCTTTACAGCTTCTTCCGGGGCATAGTCAGGTCACTAGTCCCTATGCCTCACCATAGGATTGTAGTACATATCAGTCATGCTAATTAACGTAAGTTGTTTCATATTTGCATGCAAATTAAATATGGCATATCATAGCAAACTTTGGTGGAAACACTAAAGAAATTATGGTACAATAAATAAGCTAAATAAAACCCCTTTAAAAAAAAAAAAAGACAGCAGTATCGACATTTCGCAAGTCTCATATTCAAAGAATCACCTATTTCAGTAATGGAATGATAAAAGGCTAACCAAATAAGAGTTGAGTACTTGGACTCAACATCAGTCATGAAACATTAAGAACTATGGGATGTTGTAGCATAGAAGCATTGTTAAATTTTTAATGCATTTTCAATTTGGGACTGATCAGATCAGCATTTGTTACTCTACTGATATTGGAGAATTGTAGCATATACACAAATACCAAATACATTACAAATACATTAACCCAGCTACACGGCTCCTCCTGCTGATCCAATACTCCACCCCCAACATTAAGCCCACTAGCTGTTTGCTCAGTGAGAAGCAATCTCCTCTCTTCATTGTCAATCGCCCTCAGTGTTTTGGTGCAGTGACATTTACAAATATGTTTTATACACTTTTTTGTCTGTTCCAAAAAGTAGGGCAGCTTTGATGTAGCTATTTCCAGGGTCATTCTTTTACCTTTTCTTATTCTTGCTTCTTCTATCTCTATATAATCACTTTTGGGCAGTTGCTTGACTGGGGCTTCGTTAACGCACTTTTTTTTTTATTGGAGTCTATGGGGAAAAATGTATAACTCATGCAAGTACCAGAACTTCCTACATGATGAAACTGCACATGCTCTTCACAGGGAGGATGCAAACACCTATCAAAGTTACTAATGATGATTAGACAGGCTTCCGTCTCACAGTTATCTTGAAGAAAATGACAGCTCAGCCCCCTGACTGTAGAGTTGCAGTCTCCTAGCTTATTCAGCAGAATATAGAAGGGAGAATATTCACACTGTCCTTCCAGTAGACAGACATGGTCCCAACAGTAGCTACACAGATGATGCTGTGCTAAGGCATTGTGAGATTGATCGCATAGCAAAGAAGAAGAAAACTGAGTAAAATCTAACATTGTGTCTGATCAGAAGCAGACAAGAGGCTGGACTGCAGGGAAGTGAGTAAATTATACATAAAAGAAGTCCAGGCAGTGCAGTGATAGAAAGTTGTGTTTCCATGAGAGATCTTCTTTATCGAAGCAGCAAGACTCACTGGTACTTTAATCAGTAAATAATACTTTTATAAACATCTAAGTCTGATGTCATTATTTGAAAGCCATACTGAGTGTTGGCCCATAGACACTACTTCTCTTATTTTGCTTATTAGAAGTCACATTAGCATTCCATACTGTATAAATACACTCTGCTTAAGGTCTTGTATTTTTATATGGTTGCATAACTCCTTGGCAGTCTTCTTATAACTTACAGTAGGATGTATATTATAATTACTCTCTTTTCTAATTGTACATTTGTCTTCTCATTGCTTTACCTACAGGACTGGCTGGCACCATTTACTTTTTGGCAGACTTAATGAATCCTGCAACTGCTAAGTTTCCGGCCTTTGAGATATAGGTCCTTTTGCTTTGTTTTAAGGAATACTTGAAATCTAAGAGGTGGTTACCTCTTCAGCACTTCGAATACTTCCTTCAACATCTTGTACAAAGACGAAGGTCATAGATGTAATGTTTTTCAGTGGATATGACAAGTGATGTCATTTTGCAGCTCTTTTTAGCATGCCCATGCTTGTCTAATGAATCTACTTACCGCACAGCAGCAGCCCTACTTCCCGTTACAATGGAGAAGATGTTCAGCAGCAAATGCCGAAAGAGAATCCTATGTTATGTTATGTTTTATAGATGCTCCTTGCTTTTTACAGTACCTTACATGGACATGCTGATGCAAAGTAAAGGATATGATTCGGGAAGACCTTGAGAATAGACTGAGCAGCTATAACAATTAAACCACTGACCGATGAACTGACATTAAGTGAACAGTCAGGTCTTGGAAATGGAAGCAGGAAAAAATAGAAAGTTTCTGGGTGAATCCATCTCTAATACCAGGTCCTGGACATGTTTCTAGTCTGCTGTGGTTAGTATCTGCCAACAGGGTCTTGACTCACCAAGACGCATTTCCCACAGAACTGCTATAAAACAAATTGCTGACTGATTAGTTGGCCCATCTCTTAAGTTACATGTTTGAGGCCAGCTTGCTACGACCCACACTCGAAGCACAGGTAGTTAGCCACTCTTGTGAAGTTCTCCCCATTCATTTCCATGGGAGTTCCAAATGTAGCTGAGCGCACACTCTTTAGACATCTGGAATGCACTGTTATGTTTCTCCATCCTTTACTGAACTATTTTTTCAGTGTGGCAACGTTCATTATCCAACTGAAAGAGGTCACTTTAGGTTGAATTTCAAAACCTCCGTTTAAAAACAAAAAACAGAAACTTAGGACATGTTTAATCTTCCATCGTGTTTCACATCTAAAAACGCATCCAAAACATTGCTATGTTGGATACGCGTCAAAAAAGTCTCAAAATCCACGTAAAATAGTCTTTGAAAACCATCTTGTCGCGGTTTTCAACAGAATCCAATGAGTATTTTGACATGGTCGTGTGGACGTACCCTTCTAGTGCATTTTGAGCTGGCCTTCACCCTAAATTAAAAAAGAAAAAAAGTGATTCATCAGACCAGGCCACCTACTTCCATTGCTCCAGCGTCTAGTTTTAATGCTCCCATGCCCACTGTAGGTCAGCATGGACACTTTTGACTGGTCTTCAGCTATGCAGTCCCATAGGCAGTTAGCTGTAATGAACTGTGTGTTCTGACACCTTCCTATCATAGCCAGCCTGAACTTTTTAGCAATTTGTAGCTCTTCTGTCGGATCAGACCAAATGGGCTAGCTTACATTTCCATCAACGTGCATCAATAAACCTTGAACATCGATGACCCTGTCACCGGTTGACTTTCCTCGGAGCCCTGTTAGTAGTTACTAAGCACTGCATAATGGGAACACCTCTGAAGACCTGCAGTTTTAGATGTTCTCACCCAGTCTTCTAGCCATTATAATCTGGCCCTTGTCAAGGTCGTTCAAATCCTTCTACTTTTTCTGCTTCCACCACATGATTATAAAGAACTGACTGTTCACATGTTTGTTTATATTCCAACCCCTTAATGGATGTCATTGTAACGAGATAATCCGTGTTACCCACTTCACCTGTCAGTGGTTATGGCTGCCTGGTATATGTCTTTTAGTTTTAGATTAGCTCTGTGATTTCTTATTCTGTTGGTGCTGTTTTGCTCCCTATTCTTAATAGCCAGCAGGTGGTAGAAGGTAGACCTGGTTAGATATGATCCAGTGCTTACAATGCCATGTACAGTGTGCAGTAAATGGTATCATTGACTTAAATTTCTGTCTGTCGACTATGTCTGTGTCAAAATTTTTATGAGCCTGCATTACATCTCCACATATTCTTGATTTGAATTATTTTATCTTACTTTTAAAAACCATAAAACACATTGATTTTTTTTTTTTTTTTATCAGTTGTACCCAGACTTAATAAACTTAGGCCCCATCATATTTCAGTACAGAAAATGTGGGTTCTGCACCAAATCTGCATGCTTTCCACACCCAAATTAGTGCAAACTCCAGTGACATATCACACTATGCTGTTCCTCCTGGAAACCATGTTGGTGAACAGGATGAAGATTTAACCTCATTGAATGGGGCTAATCCACATTTAGATACATAGCGAATCCGCTGAAAAAAACAAACTCTGGGGCAAAAATGTACATGGATTTCTGCTGCTGATGCAAAGCAGATTTTTTTATTTTCTTTTTGTATGGAAAAAATGTGAACATCTTGCAATAGAAGATTTTTACCAGCATGTTCTCTGGCATAAATTTTTTTTTTATTTAATCTAATATTAGCCTCCAACAGCCAGTTTTGACGTCTACGACCTGGCTCCATTTTTCAAATCTGATGTGACTATTATTTCTAAATAACTTTTTTTGTTTTTACCTATCCAAGTGATTTAGAGTGTTTTCTCGTGACACATTGTGTTTTAAGTTTAGTAATACATTTTGGTTGATACAGTCCTTGTTTGTTTGGGAAAAATATCAAAATGTTGTGAAAATTTGGAAAACTTAGCCATTTTCAAAAATCAGAAATTTCTGCATGTACGACAGATAAGTTGTACCACACAAAATAGTTTATAACTCGGATTTACCATATGTCTACTTTTTAGGACATCAGGTGGCCTGTAAATTTAGTGACTATTTTCTTACATTTTCAAGAAATTTTGCAGCACAGATTTTTTTTTAGATATCAGTCCAGTTCTAATAGGGCTTTGAAGCGGCTGTATGTTAGACACCCCAATAAATCACTCCATTTAAAAAAAACTTCACCTGCTAAAGTATTCAAAACAGCGTTTTGGAAGTCTGTTAACCCTAGATGTTTCACAGGAATTTAAGTGAAAGGTGAAGTGAAATTTTAAAATTTCACTTTTTATTTTTTTGCAGATTTTCAATTTTAATAATTTTTTACTGGTACACAGTAGATATTAATAGGGAAATACAACTCAACATTGATTTTCTCGATTCTACCATTTTTAGAAACATCCCATATGCGGCCCTAGTATGATATTTGTTTCAACAACAAGCTCCAGAACAGGAGGCGTACCTACTGGGTTTTGGGGCCTAAATTTTATTACGTTATCCTTTATCTGTTTGCAGATACCCTAAGGTGCTAAATGACTTTTTGGGAAACTACACCCTTTGAGGAATATATCCAGGGGTTTAGTGAGTATATTGACTCCACAGGTGTTGAACAATTTTTTCAATAATATGCAGTTATTGGTTTTAATTTTTCGTCAATATCATTGGGGACACAGCATCTTGGGTCTAGGCCCTCACCCTAGGAGGCGTAAACCAAGCGTAAACCAAAATTGTTGGCTCCACCAAGGCAGGCTATATCCCTCCTACCAATGTCAGACTCCTCAGTTTTAGCCTAGTGTCTATAGGAGGCAGACACTGCTCTGCAGGTCTGTTACAATTTTCATTTTAGTTTTTTTTTTTATTTAATTTTTCCTTTTAGGAGGTGACAAAGTTTTCTCCACACCTGTCAAGGGGTCACCATCGTAGTCAGCACTTAAGACATAATCTCCCTTGAGGGTGTCTGGAAACCATACAGTCGCTTTTTGCTTTTCATTTCATGCCAATGACCCATCCCCACTTACTGCCTCCGGTTTCTTTTGGATTCTGGTACACCACTATGATGCGAGGTCCTAAAAAGGCGAGTCTGCTTACGACCAGAGATGAAGAATAGGTAAGTTTTTTTTCACATCCTCCCCCTGTCTCAAAGGGTTGTTTAGCGTTTTTTTACAAACGCTCACGCTTCCGTTGCTGCGTCACTGCCCTGCATTGTGGGGTTTTTTTGTGAAGCATTCACTGCACAGTGCCTTTTGGAATTCCATTCCCCCCTCAGGATACCCACCTCTACTAGTATTGTTCGCGGTGTTGCTACAGCAACCCTTTCAGGCCTCCCGGTGCGATGCTGCATGTTTTTGCTATAACTGATGGTTTTCCCTTAGCTGGGGTCTTTTTATTCACCCTAAAGGGCAGCAGGAACACTCAGTATCCTTTTCAACCCTCTGACTGTCTGCTGCGGTACCGTTCGTTTTTGCTGTTATCAACGTTTTTCCAGTGTTTCTCTCATGAGAAGGGGGTTTCTGGTCATCCTCAGGGGCTGTGGATACCCTTTTCAGCCCTCCGGACATCCGTCACGTTGTTCCAGGGTCACGGCCCGTGCACAGGTCTCGACCGCATCATAAATTTAGGCTTTTCTGGGGCCTAGGCAGCAACTAGGCTCTTACCCAGCTTCTATCCCTTCCTAGGATGTGGAAAGGGCCTTCAGCAGCTCGAGCTTGCTTTTTTGGGGGCGGAACTTGAATGGCATTTTTCCAGCAATACACTCCAGTGTTTCTCCAAGTGTAGCTTCTGCTCTAATTCAAAGGATACGGCACCTTGGTGTGATAAGCTGGCCCTTTGGGCTATTTACCTCTTCTATCCCAGACTCTCCTTCTCTTTTTACCATGTCCCTTTCCAAAGATTATATGCCAAAACGGTGGCAATATTTTGGATTGTGTGCGTGGTCAGTCTAGCTCGCTCTGCTTTCTTTGCATTGCTCCTCAACCAACCGCTGTGGGCCCCAAGTCCTCCTACCAGGAATCTGTGGCTCCGGAATGGGCTAGGTCCCTCTCCCTTGCGGTGGGTGACTTTTACCAGACTATTCCAGGTTATGGTCTCTGCCATAGTGTCTCTGCCGTATCGGCTCACTGCCTAGCCTAGCACTTTCCCGTTCTCTGCGCATCCCGTAGGGATGTCCATCATAAGAGGACTAGATTTTCCCCGTCCTCCGCATCACCTGTTTTGCTTCCTCCTGGTTTAGCAAGGTTGTACAGTCTTGGCTAAACCTATTCAGCAAGGGCAATCTTCTATCACCTCAACCGAGAATCTGTTGCAGCTCGTGTCCCTGCTTTTTTATGCTTCACTTGAATCTGCACACTTGGTTGCCAGAGCATCTGCTAACACTAGCTTTTTGGCAGTCTCTTTGGCTAATGTACTGGCTGGCTGATGCAGCCTCATTACCGCTTTTAATCCTTTCGAGAATTCTATAAGCCTGCTGGAAAAAAGGACTGTTATTCATCGGAGACCAAGAACCTTTCTGGCAATTTTTTTCCAACCTTTTCACGGTTCCCAAAAAAGGCAGCTTGGTTAGATTGCCGATTGTGTCTCTGGAGCAGGACGAATTCCTCTCCTCCATAGAGATCCAAGATGCTTGCATGCACATTCCTATCGCCCTGGTCCCCTCCTAACGGATGGAGATCCTGAGCATGATTCTCAACACACGTTTAGCCAGAGTTTGTCTTCCACTAGTGTCTTCCATGGAGTCAGACATTTTCCTTCTTCCTAAACGCTCCCTGTGTTCTCTGTGCACTGGCATGCAAGGTCTGGATGGGATGGTTGAGACTTTTGAAGCCATGCCATTCGCACAGTTTCACTCTTGTCTTCTCCAGCGTGCCATTTTAGCTTACTGGGAGATTTTGATTCCATCCCAAGTATATGTCTACATCAACTGGTGGCTGGGTTCTCTCGCTCTATTCTTGGGAAAGTAACTTTTTCCTCCACTGTAGCTGAGTTTTGAAATACTGTGATCTTTTAGACTTGATGATTTACCATGGTCCGGGCCTGCATGCAGCAGTCTGCTCGCATTTATTGACGAACCTGGAAAGTCACCTTTTGCCTGGTGTGAGCCGTGTGTTTTTCACCCTCTGGATTGTTCTTCCCTACAAATCATTCCTTCACTCAGGTCTGGAGCAGGGTCTTGGCCTTTCCTCTCTGAGAGGTCCAAATTCTGCCCTCTGTTCTTTTCTAGTGCTCTTTGGACTCCCGTCTTCAGGTCAAGACTTTCTTGCAGGGGGTTGCTCGCTCCTTCCGTTCATAGGCTTATCAAACCGTCGAGCCTAAATCTTGTTTTAAATGTCATGCAGGATTCTGCCTCTGAACCATTGTGGGAGGTTTCCCTCCGCTTACTTTCTTGGAAGGTGGACTTCAATGAGGCCATAATATCCATCTGTTGAGTGTCTTAAATGGTTGCTCTTTCATGCAGATGCGTCCTACGTCCCGTTCTTTAATTTCTCCCCAAGGTGGTCTCCCCTTTTCACCTTAATGAGGGCATAATTCTTCTTTTTTGTCATATGCGGACCTTAATCAATCAGCGGCATACATACCATGTACTAATAGGGATCTCTTAATTAATCCCAGAAAATAGCAACGCAATGAATCAAGGCAGTCCCAACAATATTATTTTTCTTGCAAATTTCTTTACTTAAACGTTTCCTTATAGCCCAATATTGCTTAGGGCCCATAAACATATATATATATATATATTATATATATATATATATATATTATATATATATATATATATATATATATATATATATATATATAATGTGGCAAATCCCTGGGTGATGTGTTGGTACACTCAGATATAGAGGTTACAAAAAAGTCTTAACAATCCCTACTTAAATATAATAGGATGGGTAAATATCCATGCTTATCATGCCAAAATTGCAACTCTATAATAAAGGGAAGTAGTATCAAACACCCACTCAAGGGTTATGACATACCTATGAAAAGTTTTTACACATGTCTCACTAAGAATGCTATATATATATATATATGAAGTGCCCATGTGGCAAAATTTATGTGGGAAAAACCAGTCGCCCCGTAAGGAACCGTTTAAATGAACATAAGTCAGCCATTAGAAATTATAAGACCAAAATAGATGGCAGTTCAGGTAAACCCGAGGAACCCAATAAGTTTGGTGAGACAACAATGGCGCGCCACTTCCATGAGAGAGGACATCAGATACATGAGCTCCGCTGGTGTATAGTAGAAGAAGTAAGATGTAAAGATAACACGTACTTGTCTCCTTCAGCAGGAAGCCTTTTGGATTTTTAAATTGGATACATTGATTCCCAAAGGTCTGAACGAAGTGTTCAGCCTACGTTCTTTTTTTTTTTTTTTGTAGTTTAGCAGTTACTGGTTAGTCTATTAAATATAAATATATATGTATGTTTTGTCTGTTTAGGTTATGATGTAGTTCTATCATTTGTCTATAAATACCTTGTAAGGAAGCTTCTGTGTCTCCGTTGAGAGAACGCTGCCAGATGACGTAGTCTGAAGAAGGAGGAGTTACCTCCGAAACGTCACTCACATGCTCGTTAGGCGGCTCTCATGGCATTCATAGCGTTTGAGCTCTGCATAGCTATCTCCTAAAGCTTCTATATCGGAGAAGGACACGCATTGAAAAATAAGTTAAGTGCTACAATGTATTGTTGAATACCGTCATATATCTGCAACATAACCCTGTCACAGGCATAATTCTTCTCTCATTTTGCCCCTTGCACCCACGAAAACGGTCTCTGCATTTTTGGATCTTGTCAGGGCCGTTCAGATTTACCTTGCCACCACTGAATCCTTTTAGGCGCTCTGATTCCCTCTTCATTATTCCAGAGGGTCCATGCAGAGATCTGGCGGCCTATATGGCTACCATTGCCAGCTGGATTCGGTCTGCAATCTTGGAAGCCTACCAGTCTAGGGGTAATCCTTTTCCATTCTGGGTCACTGCTGATTGATCAGTTGGAGCTCCTGGGTGGTTCAGCTTCCCAGATCTGTAAGGCGGCTACCTGGGCTTCTATTCACTCCTTAACTAAATTCTACTAAATACATATTTTGACCTCAGCTGACGCAAGCCTGGGTCGTGAGGTACTTCAGGCAACGGTGTTCTAGCTGGCTCGCACTGCTGTCATTTTCTAGTTTTTTGCCCACCCTCTGGTACTGCTTTGGACATCCCAAGTTGCTGGCCCCCCAATAATATTGATGATAAATTGAGATTTTTGTATATCCTTTTCTCGTCTGATTCATTGGAGGACACGGTTCTCTCCCTCCCTCCTTTTTTTTTTTTTTCTTAAAGTAGTCCGATCTCCATTTTGACATATTACTCCTGGAATCAGATTGTGGTTTATTCTTCCTACTACTGCCGCTTTTGCACCAACCGAGTAGACTGGCACCCATAGAAGGGATATAGCCCGTCTGGACTTAGGCCACACTTTTGATTTCAGCCCCCCTTTGGGAGTCCCTATCCCCAAAGGTCTGTGTCCCCCAAAAAGAATCAGACGATAAAAGAATTTTACGGTAAATAGAAAAATCCCAATTTTCACAGGTAAAACCTTCTAGAAGTCACCACTTTGCTCGGTTTCTGGACTGCATAAAGACCATCAGCACTTCATGCTCGCACAAGAGTTTGCTAATGGAGACAGAGAGAGCCCCTGCCTTCCGTCAAACCCTTTGAACGCGCGGTCACAATTGACAGCAACATTTAAGGAATTAAATGGCTGGGATCACAGTGAACTCTAGTCCCGACCCTTGTTCGGGGGCTCCCCTTTATTGTATGTTTTTGAGCAGGCATGACCGCCATGTTGTAAATATACGGCAACCCCTTCCCGCATACGATGTAATCTTACATTGTGTTGGGAATAGGTTAAAAAAAAAAACACCTTAGTTTCGTTTTTAGGAAATATTTTACATGAAATCATTTCACTAAATTTTCAATTTTTTCCTGGATAGACCCCAACATGTTCTCTCAAACATGGTGTGAACCTAGGCTTACTGCTAGACACAGGAGAGTGCAAAAGTGAGAGATGGTTGAGATCCTGGTAGTCGGAGATAATTTCTTTTTTTTGTGTAATGTTGGAGATGATAAAGACAAAGGAATTATTTTAACCCCTTACCAACATTGTATGGATGAGTATGTCCTAATGCCGGCACAGGGCTTTTTAGTGGGATCGCACTGTGGGTGTTAGCTGCTAAGTGCAGCTAACACTAGGTGGCGCTAGTGCGGGATGGGGCCGGCGCCTACAAATTGGAATACATTTAATCAAGAAGTTAAAATGTTTTTCCCCAGTCGGTAAATAAAAAAACACTCACCTGCAAAAAGTCACCCCCTCACGCCCTAGGTGTTAAACCCAAAAGAATTATTGTTCACAGAAAATTGTGCTGCTGCACAAATCTCAAAAATAGAAATTGGAAATTTTTTAAATATAGTAAAACATAACAAAAACTATAAAAATTTGATACTGCAGGGAAGCTTACCGGCAGAATAAATGTCATAGCGGATTCTTCATAAAAGAAAAGCAGTAGCATTGCCACAGGTAAATCCACACCAGATCCTATGGATTTTGTTGTAGGTTTGTTGAGGATTTTGGTGTGGAACATATTAGCAGAAATTTACACAATTACAGTTTTCTCAAAATTTTGATTGTTTCAGATTTTTTACCCAATTCTGTGAAATTTACAACATAAATTAACATGATACAGGTGTAAAATCCACAGTTCAGGTCAATTTCAATGTTTTTTTTTTTCTCTTGAAGAGTGTGGATTGCCTTAAATACAGTCAACTGATGTAGGGGGGTGAGGATGCGATCTGGTAACCTACCCACTGCCGGATGAAATCCAAGAAGCCTATGCTGGAAGAGAAAGGAGGAATAGCTGTAAATGTTTCCCCAAGGGAAAAAACAGTAAATGTTTTCAAACTTTCCAAAAGAAGATGTGCCTTTAATGGGGGACGCTTTAAGAAAGACCGTAAAACCATGTTTTTCCCAGCCTATTTACTTGGGCTGGGGTTTGGGCCAGTAATTCTTCCATCCGGTATATGTGAGATTTCAAGAACAAGGTTTGGGGTCCGGGGGTTTTTAAAAACCCCGGGATCACATTTTGCAGCCTGGAACTAATGCCGTAAGAGATATTTTTTAATAAAATGGGATTGTAATATCGGACATGAAAAAATAAAGATGCTTCTGGGGACTTAGGGATTTGGACTTCTGTGAGTTCTTGAATAAGATGGTATACTCCATCCCAGAAACTTCAGAAAGAAGGGCAATCTCACCAAATATGGTACATAGTTTCCACAGCACTTCCACAATGCCCGCAGGTATCTGGGTCTGACGGATAACATTTGTGCAATACATATGGGTCCCTGTACCATCGGGACAAAATTTTAAAACTTCACTCTTGTGATTTGGAGGCAATACCTGCTTTGTGTGTGAGAGTGAAGCACCTTGCCAACTGAGATAAGGAAAATTGTTTATTGAGTTCCAACGCTCAGGATTTGCAATAAGGGGAAAGAAAAGGTTAATAGAAGACAACCCCTTATATGAGGAAAACCGTGACCTTTTTATGGGTCAAAATAAAGTTGAAGTGTCGGAAAGGTTTTTAGGAAAGGATAATTGGCGGGGAGACTTTAAAGGGGGGGAAATCCCGATCCTGGAAGAATTAGAGACGTTATACCATGATCAAAACCAGGCCAACTCAGACATCTTGGAGAGCATTAAATTACGTTTTTTGTTATGGAACAAAATTGTCCGTGAAAGCGAGCTTTATAAAGATTACCATGATTAAATATGTAATGTATGGTTGGGTGGTCAAAAGTCATCAGCTTTCCATTTCAAAACATAGTGAAGGGGCAATAAGGGGCTCCTTTTGGTTTCCTTTTCGAATGTAAAAAAGGTGGGGGACCTTTTAAGTTAGATTTTAGCAGCAAAGTTTTGATAGAGGGCTAATATTTTAGAGTAGAAGTTTGGGCTGAATCCTAATTTAAGGAGCGTTTGGGACAGGGAGGACCAGGCAATTTTTCGCTCCCTTTTTCAGATCTCTGATTGGACCATTAGGGGAGTTATTAGTGGGCTAATATCTAAGGGTGCTTTGACACAGAGCATTTTTTGGTGTGTTTTTGTACAGAAATGTACAGCATGTGTGTTTTTTTTTTTTTTATGCATTTTTCAGCTGCGTTTTTTTTGTGTAGAAAGGTGCAGCAATTGCTGTACCTTTCTACACAAAAAAACCCATACAAAAACGCAGCTGTGTGTGATAGCACACCAAAAGTCTGTTTAAACTGCTCTTTTGGATCCAAAGATTGAATCCAAAAGTGCAGCGGCGATCGCCCAAAGGATCCAAGCGATCCACACCAGCTGCTCTTTGGGCCCAAGAATTGACAGCATTTCTTGAAGATAAAAAAGACGCAAGGGCCGCATCGGCGATCCCCGGGTGAACCCCGAGAAGGTTTTTTTAAATTTTAAAAGAATGTAAAATCACATTGCTCTTTAATTAGATACGTTTTTGGGTCTTTTGGGTCCGACAGAGGGAACCAAACACATATAAAAAAGATATTTTCCCCACAACCAAACGCCATGTAAATCCCCAAGGGTGTTTTCCCCCATACGGGATTTTTTGGTGCGTGATTGATATGTTTTTTGTGAAGAATTTTAAACAGCTTTAAAATGCTTTCCCTTTCGCAAAAAAACACATTCCAAAAACACATCTGCGTGTGAAAGCACCCTAAGGTTTTCATGGTATTACTGCGGGATTTCCTCCCCGGGACAAAGCCCACTTGGTTGGCGAAAAAACGGGTAATAGGATTTTAATCTTTAGCAAAACGTTTGTTTTTTTTAATATAACATTAAGCAGTGAAATGGGCCAATAGTTTGCCGCAACTGTGGGGTATTTCCCCGGGTTTTTGGGTGCCCCAAATAGAGCGAAGGTTGATTGAGTGGGAAAGGGTTTTTTTTCGAAAAAATTAAATGCGTGACAAAATTTTTTGGGGGGAGGTGTCTAGGGAAAATTTTTAAAGAAGTTACTAGTAAAGCCATTTGGCCCGGGGCTTTTCCCACCAGGAAGATTTTTAATAAAATGAAAGTTTTTGGGGGGGAAAGGTCCCCAAGGCGTAAAAGATTTTTGGAGAGGTGGGAGGAAAAATTGCTTAATGGCAGTGTTTTTGGGGAGGTGGTTTTTATAAGCCCGATAAAAAAGAAAAATTCACAACTTCTTTGGGGGGGGACCTCTACCTTTTTGGGTTTTTTTTAAAATAGGAAATTTGGGGAAAAGGGCTATCTGGGTGCGTAAGGCCCTAGCGAGAATATTACCAGTTTTGTTTCTGTACTCTTAGAAATGACTTCTGCCAACTTGCAGGTAACTCTTCCAAGAAGATTCTAATATACCCTTCACCTCTGATCTAGTGGATTGCAGTTCTCTGAGAACCTCAGTTAAGAGAGCAGGTTTATGCTCAATCACAAAGGCTTCAATTTTCCGAAGGGCGCATTTCAACTTGTACGCTCTCTCCCTCTTTAGCCGCGAACCATGTCTAATCAATACTCCTCGTAGTATACATTTAAGCACTTCCCACAGAATGACCGGAGAGGTAGTATCTCGGGAGTGGTCCTGACAAAAAAATCATAATGGGGTCAAAAAGCATATAAAATGCGTTAGCGGAGGGGACCATTAATTTCTATACCAGGCTGGTTTGGGCAATAGCTACCTTAGTTACAGAAAGTGGTTTTATGTATGAGATTGAAAGAAAGACACTTGGCAATGATTAGGGGCATAAACGTTGATTGAAGTAAAGTCATGGCCCCCAATAGTAAGAGAGAGACTCATTAGCGCAGTATCTTATTCTATCTGACAGTCAGGCACCTGGAGGGCGAGTGATCTGTGGTTCACAATAGCAACTCCCCTGGACCCCTGATTATTGACAAAATGCCAATGTGTGTAATACATGTTGCGGATGTGGGGTGGGTGTCCTGTTTTGAAATGTGTTTCTTGGAAGCAGTACCTTATGCCACTGGAAATAGTAGAGCATTTGTGCCCTTTTCTCGGGGTGTTCAGAACTTTCGGGTTGAAGGAGGCAAAGGTTTGGTCCTCCATGGTAAGAGTGTTAGATGCAATGTATCCGATATTAACTGTAGAACGCAGCCCCATCCTAGGGAAAGAATAAGGGTGTAGGGAGAAGGGAAGGTAGGCAAAAAGAGAACATATCAAGCAGTGCAAGTCAAATAAGAAATGCGATAACATTCTATCAGACTATAAAAGTCATAGATCCGACCGGCACCGGGCCTTAGCGTATCCCCTGCCGGTCCGCGGCCCTGGGCTAACATGATGCCGGCCGCCCGCTGACTTCAGTCCCCGGCGGGTCGGCATTGGCTGCGCGGTGCTGTAATCCAGCCGCGCAGACCTAGCAGCTGTACACATTGTGCGGCTGCATTACAGGGAAAGCAGGAGCAATGTATTACCGCCTTGCTTTCCCTATCACTGCAGATGCGGCGCTCACTGAGCTCCGCATCGCACGATGAGCTGCGCAGGGGGGATGATGGGCCGTGACGTCACACCCCCGCCAGTGCGTCGGATGCGGCTGCTGGGAGGAGGAGCTCGGCCGAGGATCCGGGAAAGGTAAGTGACTTCGACTTCTTTTTTTATTTATTTATTTATTTTTTTTTTAATTGTCCTGACTGCCTACTGGGGGCCGCTATCTATCAATACTGGTGGCCGCTATCTATCACTACTGGGGAACGCTATCTATCACTACTGGGGGCCGCTATCACTACTGGGGGCAGCTATCTATCACTCCTGGGGGCCGCTATCACTACTGGGGGCCGCTATCACTACTGGGGGCAGCTATCACTACTGGGGGCCACTATTTATCACTACAGGGGGCAGCTATGGATCAGTACTGGGGGCCAGCTATCACTACGGGGGGCCGCTATCACTACTGGGGGCAGCTATCACTACTGGGGCAGCTATCACTACTGGGGCAACTATCTATCACTACTGGGGGCAGCTATCTATCACTACTGGGGGCAGCTATCTATCACTACTGGGGGCAGCTATCTATCATTATTTGGGGCCGCAATCATTACTGGGGGCGACTATCACTCCTGGGGGCCGCTATCTATCACTACTGGGGGCCGCTATTTATCACTACCGGGGGCCACTATTTATCACTATTGGGGGCCGCTATCACTACTGGGGGCAGCTATCACTACTGGGGGCCTCTATCACTACTGGGGTCAGCTATCATTACTAGGGGCCGCTATCTATCATTTCTGGGGGCCGCTATCACTACTGGGGGCCGCTATCACTACTTGGGTCAGCTATCTATCACTACTGGGGGCCGCTATCTATCACTACTGGGGGCCGCTATCTATCACTACTGGGGGCCGCTATCACTACTGGGGGCAGCTATCACTACTGGGGTCAGCTATCACTACTGGGGTCAGCTATCACTACTGGGGGCCGCTATCTATCACTACTGGGGGCAGCTATCTATCACTACTGGGGTCAGCTATCACTACTGGGGGCCGCTATCACTACTGGGGGCCGCTATCACTACTGGGGGCCGCTATCACTACTGGGGTCAGCTATCACTACTGGGGGCCGCTATCAATTATCACTACGGGGGCCGCTATCACTACTGGGGGCCACTATCACTACTGGGGGCCGCTATCTATCACTACTGGTGTCAGCTATCACTACTGGGGGCCGCTATCACTACTGGGGGCCGCTATCACTACTGGGGTTAGCTATGTATCATACTGGGGCCGCTATCACTATTGGGGGCCGCTATCACTACTGGGGGCAGCTATCACTACTGGGGGCCTCTATCACTACTGGGGTCAGCTATCATTACTAGGGGCTGCTATCTATCATTTCTGGGGGGCCGCTATCTATCATTTCTGGGGGCCGCTATCACTACTGGGGGCCGCTATCACTACTGGGGTCAGCTATCACTACTGGGGGCCGCTATCTATCACTACTGGGGGCCGCTATCTATCACTACTGGGGTCAGCTATCACTACTGGGGTCAGCTATCACTACTGGGGGCCGCTATCACTACTGGGGTCAGCTATCACTACTGGGGGCCGCTATCACTACTGGGGGCCGCTATCTATCACTCCTGGGGGCCGCTATCTATCACTCCTGGGGTCAGCTATCACTACTGGGGGCCGCTATCACTACTGGGGGCCACTATCACTACTGGGGGCAGCTATCTATCACTACTGGGGGCCGCTATCTATCACTACTGGGGGCCGCTATCTATCACTACTGGGGGACAGCTATCTATCACTACTGGGGGCAGCTATCACTACTGGGGGCCGCTATCACTACTGGGGGCCGCTATCTATCACTACTGGGGGCCGCTATCTATCACTACTGGGTCGCAAATCATTACGGGGCCCCTCGCTATCACTACTGGGGGCCGCTATCTATCACTACTGGGGTCAGCTATCACTACTGGGGGCCGCTATCACTACTGGGGGCCGCTATCACTACTGGGGGCCGCTATCTATCACTACTGGGGGCCGCTATCACTACTGGGGGCCGCTATCTATCACTACTGGGGGCAGCTATCTATCACTACTGGGGGCCGCTATCTATCACTACTGGGGGCCGCTATCTATCACTACTGGGGGCCGCTATCTATCACTACTGGGGTCAGCTATCACTACTGGGGGCCGCTATCTATCACTACTGGGGGCCGCTATCTATCACTACTGGGGGCCGCTATCACTACGGGGGTCAGCAATGTTTCATTATCACTACTGGGGGCAGCTATGTATCATACCCAAACTGGGGGATATTTTTTATTATTACAGTGGCTATATCTCTATAATGACAGGGCTGATTACATATGTATATTATATACATGTATAATGCTGACCCACAGAGCTGATCAATATTACTGCAGACTGATTGTCAGCTCTGTGGATCAGCATTATTAATATAATAGTGACCCACAGAGCTGGCAATCAGTCTCCAGTTATAAAATACTGGTTACTGCATACTATACCCCTAAATGACACAGTATACACTTTATTGTTTTTTTGTTTGTGTGATTCTAAACAAACCGACCCCTCCATAGCCCCGCCCCTAATAACCCCACCCCCAATAACTCCACCCCCCACTGGGCCATGGAAAAATTGTCCTGCATCAAACCATTCCCTGGTAGAAAAAAGGTTGGGGACCGCTGCTGTAGACCACTTAAAGTCCACTTTGTGACTTGTTCCTAGTGGAGGTAGATAGTAAGCAAACATTGTAAACACACAGGAAGAGCTCCGATATTGAAGAAAATTATGAATGCTGGAATGGTAGTGAGCAAAAGGTTTGCCTGGCATCATAGACCGAGTGTGAACAAGAGTAAATAGATAAGGGTGAAAGGCTCCCTCTAGTGGTCATTTTATGTCATTAAATGTCAAGGAGAAGTCCTCGATAATTTTTCAGTATATGATGAAAGCCGAAACCCGGCTGAGTAAGTAATAATTAATACGCAGAAATATACGGTGTATATAGCCAGTAATGTCATAAGACATTGTGTAGCCTTGTGAGGCACAGAAGGATTTCAGATAGGCAGTAGAACCTGAGTTATCAAAATTAGAAAAGGTAGAACTAAACATATCCTATACCATTTAGCTAGTAGTGCCATAAGATTCCAAATGTGACCTATAGGACACTGCAACATATTAAGTAGCTAGGAGATCTGAATTGTCATAGTTACATAGTACGGTTGAAAGAAGACACATATTCAAGCTCAACCAACGGTGGGTAAAATGTGGGTGAAGGGAGTGAGACAAGGACATTATGCCCAGCCTCACCATTGGGGAATGCCCTGGAACCCACAAGGCATGAACCAATCTGCTCCAGTGGAGACCCCAGAGCCTCCACCAGCCAGGATGCAGAATTTTACATGGCTACGTACGCATTAATATTCTTTAGTTCCAGGTAGGTATCGAAGCCTTTCTTGAAACTCTCTACAGTTCCTGCCGTGACCAGCTCCTCAGGCAGGCTATTCCACAGATTCACAGTTCTTTACAGTGAAGAACGCTCTTCTCCCTCTGGAGATAGAATCCTTTTTTCTCTAGTCGAAGGGAATGTACCCTTGTTCTTTTGAGGGGGCTTCACTTGAAATAATTTCTCCCCATACTTTTGTAGGACCATTTATATATTTATAAAATTAATCATGTCCCCCCGAAGCCGTCTTTTCTCAAGACTAAATAAGTTCAATTCTACTAACCTCTCCTCATAACTAAGATCCTCCATTCCCCTTATAAGTTTGGTTGCTCGTCTTTGTACTCTCTCTAGCTCCATTACATCTCTTCTATAAACTGGGGCCCAGAACTGAACAGCATATTCTAAGTGAGGACGCACCATTGCTTTGTACAGCGGTAGAATTACATCCTTGTCCCGAGAGTCCATGCCTCTTTTAATACATGCCAATATCTTACTTGCCCTAGAGGCAGCTGATTGACATTGCATGCTATTCTGTAGTCTATGATCTACAAGAACGCCCAGATCTTTCTCAACAAGCGATTCTCCAAGTTTTTCTCCCCTAGGACAAAATGATGCCTGTAGATTATTGCCCCCCAGATGCAGAACCTTACTTTTATCCACATTGAACCCCATGTGCCACGTGGATGCCCAAGCACTCAGTGTGTCCAGGTCTGCTTGCAATTTATGAGCATCTTCCATAGATTACACTACCCTGCATAGCTTGGTGTCATCTGTAAAAATCGAGATGGTGCTATCGATCCCTTCCACTATATCATTAATAAATACGTTAAATAAGAGAGGACCTAATACTGAGCCCTGGGGCACACCACTCACAACCGGGGACCACTCAGAGTAGAAGGCAATTACCACCACTCTCTGGGTACGATCCAGCAGCCAGATTTTGATCCAATTACACACTGTTATCACTAACCCAATTGATTCTAATTTACCTAACAAACACTTATGCGGTACAGTGTCAAATGCCTTTGTAAAGTCTAAAAACACAATATCCACAGCTGCCCCGCTATCCAGACTTCTACTCACCTCTTCATAAAAAGAAATCAGATTGGTCTGACAGCTTCTGTCCTTAGTAAATCCATGCTGGCAATCACTAATAATATTGTGTTTGTCAACATACTCCTGTATATAGTTTCCCTAGAGCCCCTCAAACATTTTTCCCCACAACAGATTTTAACTTACTGGTCTATAATTACCTGGGCAAGACTTGGAACCTTTTTTGAAGATGGGAACTACATTTGCCTTGCGCCAGTCTCCTGGGACTATACCAGTCACCAGGGAATCTCTAAATATCATTTACAGGGGCACACCGATAACCGAGCTGAGCTCTTTAAGAACTCTTGGGTGAATGCCATCAGGGCCTGGAGCCTTGTTCACATTCAGTTTATTTAACTTGGCTTTGACTTTTTCTACACTGAGCCAATTAATTATAGCAGATGATGTATTAACAGTACTGCCACCACCTACTTCTGCACTTGGTCCACCCCCATCAACTACTATTTCATTGACAGTATATACTGAGCTGAAGAACCTATTTAGTTCCTCTGCCTTCTTTTGGTCACCAGTGACCAGCCCCCCATCACAGCTTTTTAAGGGTCCTACTTGCTCTGACTCTGGCTTTTTGGCATTTATATGCTTAAAGAATTTCTTGGGGTAAGTTTTGCTGTCCTTGGCCACCTGCCTTTCATTTTGAATTTTAGCTGCTTTTATCACTTTTTTACAGATTTTATTAAACTCTCTATAATTCTCAAAGGCTGATGCCGACCCCTCGGACTTATATTTTTTAAATGCCCTTTTTTTTATTGTTTATTGCCCTCTTAACAGAAGGTTGAAGCCATGTTGGTTTTAGTTTTAGTCACCTATACTTGTTACCCATAGGAATATATTTTTCAATAAATTTCCCCAAAATATATTTAAATCTCCCCCACTTGGCTTCTATATCACCATTTGCTAATAGCTGCTCCCAGTCTAGGTCCTGTATTGCGTCCCTCAATAAGGAATATTTGGCCCTTTTAAAATTAAATGTTTTTGCCTTCCCGCTCTGTTTTTCTTTTTTCCAGTTTACACTAAAGTGAATTATATTATGGTTACTGTTACCAAGATTTTCAGAAACCGTGACCGCTCCGACTAGAACTGCTTTGTTAGAAATGAACAGATCCAAAAGAGCATCACCTTTATTGGGTTCCTCCACAAATTGCCCCATAAAATTATCCTCTAACAGATTGAGGAACTTCCTTCCCTTTTCAGTTGACGCAGAACCGTGACCCCAGTCAATGCCTGGGAAATTAAAGTCACCCATTATTATCACTGTACCTGCCTGTGCTGCCCGCACCATTTGATTATGCATCTGTTCTTCTATCTCCTCAGTGATGTTCGGGGGTCTATAGATTACACCAAAAATAATATTTTCTGTATTATTCCCCCCTTGTATTTCCACCCACAATGTTTACCTTTTTTTAAAAAGGTAAACAACCATTCGCAGCGGACCAGGAATGGGAGCATTGTCGGACTTGGGGGTCTAGGGTCCACAGGGGAGTTGATCTTGGGGGCCCACCCTAATGTACATGAAAATATTAACGGCCTCTCGGAAATAAATGCGCCCATTTTACCACATGATACAGTGTGCAAAACAGAACTTTATTGTGTAGTACAATATCAAGTGAGTCACAGATCTGTCTGTCTCACACATATGTCACAGTCTAACATATCATAGACACACGGCTAAGTAGCTCCATCCATATCCCACCGCCCCCCCACCGGCCCACATATAATATCCCCCTCCACGTTTCCCTTGGTCACGTACCTCATCACCTTCTAAAATAAACAACAGCAAGAAAGTAAAAGTCTAACTCCTATCACAGGGTCAGGTTTTCCCTTACTCTTACAATCAGGGACACATGTACACTGCCACTATACTCACGCCGATATAATCTACAACACCGCCATATGGAGACCACATAGTGATCAGACACCAGCTTAACTAAAAACAACAAAACCACCATAGAGAGACCACATAGTGGTGAGACACCAGCTCAGGTATAACCTACAACACCACCATATATAGACCACATAGTGGTCAGACACCAGCTCAGGTATCACCTACAACACTGCCATATAGAGACCACATAGTGGTCAGATACCAGCTCAGGTATAACCTACTACACCGCCATATAGAGACCACATAGTGGTCCGACACCAGCTCGGTTCACATCACATTACAGTGACTACAGCACTGATCCAATATAGAAGTAAACCCCTGACATCAGGGACTTACAGGAGATATCTTATCTGATGAGTCATTCTCTTCTCTCATGAGTCGTTCTTTTTCCCTTTTCTTCTGCATCCGTTCCACACCGCCATGATGACTTGTCCCGGCCACCACTCATCCCTGCAGAATTTACACACAAATATCTTAGAATTCTCACTTTTCCAGCACCACTTTATCTATTCCCACCTCTGTACAAACTTCCCAGGGGTGGAAGAGCGGGTACAAGCCATAACTTGGAGGCCTAGTATCCTAAGAGGTTGGAAGGTGTGGAGAGAACTAACCCCCTGGAGATTATGCTACAGCTATGGGCTGCTGCCCTCTCAATTATATTTCCAGGTAGGTAGACAAGACCCTAGGTAGGTAAGCAAATGGGCAAGGCCCCAGGTAACTAGATAAGCCCTATTTAGGTAGGTAGACCCCTGCTGGGTAAGTTGGTAGGCCATCCCCAGGTAGGTTGGTGGGTACCTAGCCATGGGTGGGTAGGTAAATAGCCCCCAGGTAGATAAGCTTGCCCCAGTAAGGCAAGTTGATAGGCTACAGTTAGGTTGGTGGACCCCAGTTAGGTAGACTGTAGGTAGGTGTTGGTGATTCCCAGTTAGTTAGGCTGTAGGTAGGTGGTTGCCCCCAGTTAGGTAAGCTGTAGGTAGTTAGGGTCCCCTTTATATAGGCTGCATGCAGTTAGGGACCCCCTTTAGGTAGTATACAGTTAGGTTCTCCCTTTAAGTAGTATACAGACAGTTAGGTTCTCCCTTTAAGTAGTATACAGACAGTTAGGGTCTCCATTAGGTAGAATACAGACAGTTAGGGCCTCCCTTAGGTAGTATGCAGGCAGTTAGGGCTTCCCTTTAGGTAGTATACAGACAGGGCTTACCTTTAGGTAGTATACAGACAGAGTATACAGGCAGTTAGGGTCCCCCTTTAGGTAGTATACAGGCAGTTTGGACCCCCCGTTAGGTAGTATACAGGCAGTTAGGGCCTTCTTTAGGTAGTATACAGGCAGTTAGGGGCCTCCTTTAAGTAGTATACAGGCAGTTTGGGGTCTCCTTTAGGTAGTATACAGGTAGTTAGGGGCCTCCTTTAGCTACTGTGCAGGAAGTCAGGGCCCCCTTTAGTTTGTAGGTAGTTAGGGCCCCCTTTAGTTTGTAGGTAGATAGGGCCCCCTTTATTTTATAGGTAGTTGCTCTTTATTTTTAGGTAGTTAGGGCCCCCTATATTCTTTAGGTAGTTAGGGCCCCCTTTATTCTTTAGGTAGTTAGGGCCTCCTTTATTTTTCTTAGGCAGTTAGGTCCCCCTTTATTTTTTGATAGTTAGGGCCCCCTTTATTTTTAGATAGTTAGGGCCCCCTTTATTTTTAGATAGTTAGGGCCCCTTTTATTTTTCTTAGGTAGTTAGGGCCCCCTTTATTCTTTAGGTAGATAGGGCCCCTTTATTTTTCTTAGGTAGTTAGGGCCCCTTTATTCTTTAGGTCATTAGGGCCTCCTTTATTTTTCTTAGGTAGTTAGGGCCCCCTATATTCTTTAGGTAGTTAGGGCCCCCTTTATTTTTCTTAGGTAGTTAGGGCCCCCTTTATTTTTCTTAGGTAGTTAAGGCCCCCTTTATTTTTAATCGGTAGTAAGGGCCCCCTTTATTTTTAGGTAGTTAGGGCTCCTGTAAGAAGTTAAAAAAAACAAACAAACAACTACTCACCTTTCTCCCGCTCCTGGTCGCTCCGAGCTCCCCGCCGGCCTCTAGTGGCGCCCGGCATAGGCGGCGCGGTGATGTCACATCACCGCGCCGCCTACGTCTCCACTAGAGGCAGGTGCCTCTAACACCTTAGGCCTGCCAGTATGTACAGCACAGCGGAGCGTTAGCGGCGCTCTGCTCCGCTGACACCTTGCAGCCCTGGGAGTCGAGGATATTAGTCCCCGACTCCCGGGCCTTGTCTCTGAGCGCTCGGGACACAGAGCCTGGGCGTTCAGTGACAGGATGCGGTGGCCAGGCCCCGGGGAGCGGCAGCACTGCCTTCGGGGCCCACAGGAGCTCAGGGCCCACCGGGGTATCCACCGACTCCCTGGCGGGCCAGTCCAAGCCTGAATGGAAGTGAAGTTAGCTCTTCAGCAAATGGAACCATCGGACAGCAGAACCAATAAGAGAAACTTCTTTCATCAAAGATTGATTACCCCGGGTTAGAGAGAGAGGAAGAGTTGGAATGGTTCCTACTGCAGCAAACCCCCCTGAGAGGAAGTCCAGATGAACAGGAATATCTTGTTTTGAGCCGTTGGAAGAAAGGGATGATATTGAAAGCCGAGGCGGTAGTGTTATATTTGGTATGTCCAATTTCTGTAAGAAAGCTGGGATGTCCTCCGGAGAATGAATAGCAATGGTTTTGTTGCCTTTGCGCACAAAGGGGGCAAAAGGGTAGCCCTACCTATATAATATGTCCTGCTCTTTCAGAATTTCAAGGATGGATTTTAGAGCTGATCTCTGCGCCAACATGTGCCTAGACAGGTCCTGGAGAAGCAAGATTAGGGAATCTTTGTAATAAAGCTCTCAACGCTGTCTGGCCTCTGATGGCGTAGACATGGACCCTGCATATGACATCTCGAGGGCGATTAGGGTCTAGGACGGTTGGTCACAAGGCTCTGTACGCTCTATCTATTTCAATATAAGCATTAAGCGCTCTACCTAATAGATCATTGAAAATTGATGTCAGGACAGAGAAAAGATCAGCAGGAGCAACAGACTCAGACAGCCCTCGTATTCTCAGATTATTGCGTCTGTTTCTGTTCTGTTTGTCATCAAGTTGATTTTGTTATGCGAAGATCTAATTAGAGTGTTGTTGAGAAGTAGATTGGAGGGCTTGGATGGAGGCATCAGAAGAGGCTTGTTCTTGGCCTAATATATCAACTTTGGAAGATAGCATAGACAGATCAGAGCTAAATTTAGCCAATACCTGTTTGCATTCATCCACAATCTGCTTTACTATAGACAAGGTGTCTGACTTGGTAGGCAGGGTCTGTATTAGCAGGTGAAGATCAGACAACAGAAACGGCCTGTTGTCTTCCAACGATATGGTGGAGGGAGAGAGAAGTGGGTCTGCACTAATCCCTTGAGGGAAATAGGCCGGAGAAGGAGGATTTGAAGAGGATCTAAGGATCAGTGGGGTCCTGTCCAGACTATGCATGTTCATGTGTGATGTATTGTGGGTCACCATTAAAGGCATGTCACAGCAAGGGTGGAAATAATGTGGAGGAGTAAGCATCTGGGGAGAGGTGACCATCACAACGCTACTGGGCTGTAGAATGTGTGGGGACTCACCCCACGAAGAACCAGAGGACCATTGCGGGGATATCTCTTCTACTTGAGCTGGGGTGGTGTGTCATATGGAGAAAAAGGCAGGTTTCTGCAACGATGGCCACATATTGACATCAAAGGAGGGTTGTAATTGTAGAGTTCCCGCTGTTAGTATTTGTACTTGCAAGGTCGGTGGTGGTGATGGTGGCATTCGATTGTAAAGTATCTGCCTGTGGTGATTGCAGGCTCGTGGCCCCTGCTTGTATCACTTGTAATTACAGAGATCCCACCTGAGGTGGTTGGAGCTGCGGGTTCTCTCATTGTGGTAGTTGAAGGGGGGGCCAATGTAGCTCTTTGTGCCTGACGGGAAAAGGCATTGCTGGCATCCTGAATATGTCCTAACAGTGGAAGTGGCACTGAAGGGGTCAGAATTGGGGGGGGGGGGGCAAGGCGGCGGGGTCTGTATCATTGAGGAGAAGTGTCCTCTTGGCTTTGTCTTGGCCCTTGTATGTGCCCTGGGCTTTATCTGAGCCCATAAAGACGTTCTTGGTGTAAATTGTGCCCTCAGGCTCCCCAGAGGAACTTCTCTTGGGGTTGTGGGTGGGTTAGCAGGGACTGCTGCAATCCTACCCGTTCTGGAAGATGGCCGCTGGGTCCTGCCACATGTTCTGAGTCAGCTGCCACTTCTGGGGACCGCTCTGAGGTGGCACCTGGCGGCTATCGGGGGCTAAGCCAACCTAACCACCAGAGGCTCTGTGAACAACCTGATAGCCGCTTAGTCACGCCCCTTCGAAGAAAGTTCAGTAGCGCAGTGGATTCTCAACTCGCCTCTGTAACATACAATGCCTAATATGAGTCTCTAGGATGGGCAATCCATTGCCAGAAGTAAGGCATAGGGGATACTTGAGTGCCTGGAGTGGAATATGGATTTACTTGATGGCCACGTAAATTTTATACTAGTGCTCTTAAACTTACATATACAGGCAGTCCCCTGGTTACGTACAGGATAGGGACTGTAGGTTCGTTCTTAAGTCAAATATGTACTTAAGTCGGAACAGGTATATTTTATACATGTGTGGATAGGAATACTGGCACTGGTAGTTCCACAACTACAAATGCTAGCACACCACATGTACTAATTGTATGGGTGCTGATTAGTATATGTGTTTAATATGTTCTGCTGTGGCATACTGACACTTCTAGTTCCATGTTCCACAGCAGCAGATTTTAAACACATATACTAATAAGCACATGTGTGGTGGGACATGCTGGCAGGGCCGCCATACAGGGGGTACAACCAGTACTCCCTTATGGGGCCCGGTGAAATAAGGGGGCCCGCTGCATGACAGAGCGGGGCCCGGTGGCGCAGCCGCCGAACCAGCCTCTGCCTGGCTCACAGTGTAGGCCCCGAGCTGCTGGGGGCCCCGGAGGCAGTGCCGTCGCTCCCCAGGGCCCGGCCGCGCATCCAGTCTCTGAACGCCCGGGCCCTGCCTCCCGAGCGCCCAGAGACCGGCCCGGGAGTCGGGGACGATTGTCGACCGCTCTGGCTGGCTGGAGGCATTAGGCCTTCAGCCTGCCGGGCGCCGACCCCTACTGCTGACGTAGAAGGCGCGGTGACGTCACTTCACCGCGCCGCCTATGCAGGGCGGCAGTACGGAGCCGGCAGGAAGATCGGAGCGGCCGGGAGCCGGATCCGGAGCGGGAGCCAGGTAAGTGGATGTTTGTTGTTTTTTTTTTTTTTTTATTATATATAAGGAAGGGGGCCCTGGCTAACTAGCTATAACTAAAGGGGGCCCTGCTCCTGGCTATAAATAAAGGGGGCCCTGACTCCTGGCTATAATAAAGGGGGCCCTTTGGCTACTGGCTATAAATAAAGGGGGCCCTGACTACCTGGCTATAAATAAAGGGGGCCCTGGCTATAAATAAAGGGGGCCCTGGCTACCTGGCTATAAATAAAGGGGCCCTGACACCTGGCTATAAATAAAGGAGGCCCTGACTACCTGGCTATAAATAAAGGGGGGCCCTGGCTTTCCCGGCTATAAATAAATGGGGCCCTGGCTACCTGGCTATAAATAAAGGGGGCCCTGGCTAAGTGGCAATAAATAAAGGGGGCCCTGGCTATAAATAATGGGGGCCCTGACTACCTGGCTTATAAATAAAGGGGGCCTGGCTACCTGCCTATAAATAAAGGGGGCCCTGACTACCTGGCTATAAATAAAGGGGGCCCTGACTACCTGGCTATAACTAAAGGGAGCCCTGACTACCTGGCTATAACTAAAGGGGGCCCTGGCTACTTGGCTATCACTAAAGGGGGCCCTGACTACCTGGCTATAACTAAAGGGGGCCCTGACTACCTTGCTATAACTAAAGGGGGCCCTGGCTATAAATAAAGGGGGCCCTGACTACCTGGCTATAAATAAAGGGGGCCCTAACTACCTGGCTATCACTAAAGGGGGCCCTGGCTACCTGGCTATCACTAAAGGGGGCCCTGGCTACCTAGCTATCCCTAAAGGGGGCCCTGGCTACCTAGCGATCCCTAAAGGGGGGCTTGGCTACCTAGCTATCCCTAAAGGGGCCCTGGCTACCTGGCTATCCCTAAAGGGGGCCCTGGCTACTAGCTATCCCTAAAGGGGGCCGTGGCTACCTGGCTATAACTCTAGGGGGCCCGGTCTACCTGGCTATCCCTAACGGGGGCCCTGAATCTACCTAACGCTAAAGGGGTCCCTGACTCTACCTAACGCTAAAGGGGGCCCTGACTCTACCTAACGCTAAAGGGCGCCCTGAGTCTACCTAACTCTACAGGGGCCCTGGCTTTTACCTAACATAAAGGGGGCCCTGGCCGCCTACAAACTAAAGGGGCTCGTGGCTAGGTACCCCCCAACCTACCTGTGGCCGGCCTACCCCAATTTCCCGGGGGGGGTCTACCTACCTAATTGGGCCTGTTAATTACCGGGGGCCTTGCCCTTTTGCCTACCTACCTAGAGTCTTGACTACCTACCTGGTAATATAATTTAGAGGGCAGCATCCCATAGTTGTTGCATTATCTTCAGGGGATTAGTCCTCTTCCCACCCTCCAACCCCTTAGGATACTAGGCCTCTAGGTTATGGCTTGTACCCGCTCTCCCACCCCTGGGAAGTTTGTACAGAGGTGGGAATAGGTAAAGAGATGCTGGAAAATTGAGGATTCTAAGATATTTGTGTGTAATTTCTGCAGGAATGAGTGGTGGCCGGGACAAGGTTTTCATGGCGGTGCGGAACGGATGCAAAAGAGAAGGGAAAGAGAAAGACTCATCAGATTAGACGTCTCCGGTGAGTCCCTGATTTCAGGGGTTATTTTACTACTTTACTGGATCAATGCTGTATTCACTGTAATGTGATGTGAACCGAGCTGGTGTCAGATCACTATGTGGTCTCCATATGGTGGAGTTATATCGGCGTTAGTATAGTGGCAGTGTACATGTGTACCAGATAGTAAAAGAGAGAACATCTGACCCTGTGATAGGAGTTAGACTTTTCCTTTCTTGCTGGTGTCTATTTTAGAAGGTGGTGAGGTGAGTTACCAAGGGAAACATGGAGGGGATCTTGTATGTGGGTGGAGGGGGATATGGATGGCGCTACTTAGCCCTGTGTCTATGATATGTGAGACAGACAGATGTGTGACTCTCTTGGTACGGTGTGCTACACCATACAATTCTTTCTTGCACACTGTATTATGTGGTAAAATGGGCGCATTTATGTCCTAGACGCCGTTTTATTTTTTTTTTTGCTGGGGGCGGGGCGATCGGGTTGCTGGGGGCGGCGTTTAACCGGGGGGGGCAGGTGCTTCAGCTGTATGGGGCCCTGAAATTTCTGTTGGCGGCCCTGCATGCTGGCACTTGTAGTTTCAGAACTACAAGTGCCAGCATGCCACACATGGGTGCTGATTAGTGGAGACTGCATGTACTGTACATGAAAGAGTGATAAGTAGATGAATAGATATGAGAGATATGAGATAGATATGAGAGAGGGAGAGAGAGATAGATGTGAGGGATATATTTATCTCTGCCATATATGTATCTCTCCCATATCTCTACCTCTCATATCTATCTAAGATAGATATGGGCAAGAAAGATCTGTAATATCTATCTCATATCTTCCAATCTCTATCTCTCTCTCTCTCTCTCTCATAGAGGGGAAGAAGGCTGCATGAAACAAACAGTGAAGCAGATGATGATCCACCACTTCACTGTATACTACCTACAGCTGCACTGCTTTAAGTTTAGGTGTAAGTTAAACTTCACATCGCTGCTCTTCTGCCTACTTGTCTTGCTTGGTACGCTGGAGGAGATACTTATGCTGGGATATGTAGTCCAAACCAGCAATTCCTTGTACCAACAGCCTGTTGCGTAACTTGCAAGAAGAGGGCAGGGGAGGAGGGAGAAAGAGCTGTCACCCGCTGAGGATGCTTCTTCTGATTCACTAACACTGAAGTGGTTGGCTGGCAGAAACAGTGGTAAGACCTGCACTACCGCAGCTGGTCACAATAGGTATGTCCCAGGCTTATGGCTTTCCAATCTTATAGGGCGTGACGTCAGCTCACTGAGTCACGCCCCATAAGTGATCGTTCGTAACTAGGGGACAGTCGGAAGTCGAAACGACGTAAGTCGGGGACTGCCTGTACTATACACTGACAAGCGAAAGGGTATCAATGTTTTAAAGTTTTGACTTTGGCTCCATATCTCACCGTCCACTACAGCTTTGGATGTGATACTACCATCCTTTTATAGACAATCATCTTGGCTATCTCATTTGACCTGCAACTATTTAGCATATGCTTAGTTATGCAGATTCTTGCCATGTAGTTGCATTGTTACTGTTTTGCTCCTGGTGGTGGGACAATCTTTTTCTTCTTGTTACTACAAATTACATCCTGTTCCCACATTCCCTAGTGTGTTATTAGGCTGATTCCCACGCGAAAGGTCACTGGTTTGAGCAGCCATGAAGAAGATTTCCCAAGAAAAGAGAAACCGCATCATCCAGTTCATCGATTGCGGTCTCTCGGCCAAGAATATTACCAAACTGCATCATGTGATACCATGACAGCTGGAAGAATAGGAATTCAAGTCCATCCATCCATTCAAAAGCGAAGAGGTGGACATCAAGGCAAAATATCAGAGTCAACAAGTTGACTCATCACAAGGTCTATCAGGTCTAACGCGACAAACATGAAAGTGGAGGTGGCTTGTATGCTTCATAAGAGTGAGATCACAGTTGTCCATGCAAGCACCGTGCAGCATGCATTACACAAGTCTGGAATGATTGCCCGAAAAAAGGTGAAGAAGCCTCGATTTCAATCTCGTCATAAGAAGCGTTGGCTCGAGTTTGCAAAAAAGTCCGAAAAATGGAAGACTGAAAAAGGTGATTTGGAGCGATGATGGGTGCAAATAGGTTTGGAAGAATGGGGCTAACTGATCGAGAAATTGAAGGAACTGTCATGTTCAGAGGAGGCAGCCTTATGATATGAGGTTGTTTAACAGCCAAAGATGTTGGATTCTTGACCAGGATCGAAGTAGATCTCAATACTGAGCTATATGCGATTATCCTACAAGATGAATTACTTCATATACTTGAGTACTATGGGTATGCAAAGGACGACATAGTGTTCCAGCAGGACAATGACCTGAAGCATATGTCAAGGTTGGAGAAGGAATGGTTCAATGACAATGAAGTAGAGTTGTGGCCTCTCCAGTCCCTCTACCTCAACCCTCAACGAACACTTATGGGTAGAGTTGAAGAAAAAGCTATATTCATACCAAAGTCCAGTATGCACCAACATTGGGAACATGTAGAAGAGACCTGGGATCAGATTTTGGTCAAGACATGTTTGAATCTGATCCAGCGCCCAGAAGGATTCAGGCAGAGCTGGAAGCCAAAGGTGGATTTACCAAATACTAACAAAATAATAAAAATTAACATTTTGATTTTTAGGAGCAAAACAATTACAATGCCGTTACAGAACAAGAATCTGCAGAACTAAGCAGACGCTAAATACTTGCAAGTCTAATTCATGTATAAGATAGGTAAGATTATTTTCTATAAAATGATGTTAGTCTCATGTACAAATCTGTTTTGAATGGTGAGATATGGAGCCTGAAAGTCAAAAGTTCAAAACTTTACCATTTTGCTTGTCAGTGTATGTTCTACCTAAAGTGCTTGATTATTGTATTCTAAGGTGATAAAAAGCCTTATGTTACCATTTTACTAAAGTAAAGTTATCACTTAAACATGCCCCGTGTATGAGGGAGTTGGCGTTAGGGAAATTTAGGAGTCGGACCTTTAGCTTACCGACGCCACATCCCTGGTTTGAACCCCTTAATGACCAAGCAGTTTTTTTGTCACGTTTTTTTTTTTCCTCCCTGCCTTTCAAGAGCTAAACTTTTACATTTTTTCCATCTTCAATTTGAGGGCTTTTATTTTGTGGGATAAGATGTACTTTCTAATGTTGCCATTGGCCGTAAAATAGAATATACTGGTAAACTGAAAAAAAATTCTTAATCAGATGTAATGGGAAAAAAAACATAGTTGCGCCATGTTTGTGGGGGTATTGTTCTTTGGTATAGATGATGTGTTCTCTGTGTTTGCAGGTTTATACAATTCTGGCAATACCAAATGTGTATGGTTTATGTTATGTTTTAGCACTAGGTAAAAAATAAAAACCCTCTGTATTTTAAATTTGCACTGCAGCATCATTTTCTGCGACCAATGACTTTTTTGTTTTTTTACCTATGGACCTGAGTAAGGGTGCATTTTTTGGGGAGTGAAGTGTACTTTTTATTGACACAATTTGTGGATGCATGTGATTTTTTGATCACTTTTGTATTCCAATTACTAAAAATTTGCGATTTTTGGCATTGGGTTTTTCTTTTCTTCTACATGATGTTATGATGATGTTATATTAATAGATCAGACTTTTTCGGACACATCAATACCAATTATGTGTAACTTTTTTTATTTGTAAAGTTACAATAGAGGGGTGATTTGAACTTTTAATATTTTTTATTTTTTTAGATTTTTAAAAATATATACAGTATATATATTTTTTACTTACATTTAGTCCCCTTAGGTTACTTGACCACTAGGGGGCGCAACCGTCAGTACACCGTTCTGCATTATGCGTACAGTGCAGATGGGTGTATAAAGATGGCGCAGTAAAATGGCAGCCATAAAAGCCTTAATTAGGCTTTTTGCTGCCATAACAACGGCTTGGCACCCGAGATTACATTGCGGGGAAGGGGGGGGGGGGCAATCAGGGGAAGGAACAGTGCCGCAGTACCGTTCCTTATTCATTTAGACGCTGTGGGCACAATCATCGTGACGTCTTAAGTGGTTAAATAGCAGAGATCAGAGTCGGCTCCAATTTCTCTTAGCGACAGCTGTCAGCTGTATCTAACAGTTGGTATCTGCCGCGTATGAAGTGGGCTCAGCGAGTGAGCCCATACCATACTCTCGGCGTCGCCATGACATATCGGTACATTGTGGTGCACTAAGGGTTTAATAAATTAAGTGCATCTTTCATTTGGTCTTTTTATATCAACTCTGGGGTTACTTTGCAACAAAATTCCATGCCAGAATTTTGTCACATGTTGTCTTTTAAGCCATCTCTTTAGAAGCAACAACCCAGTACTGCCCTTTCGTGGGTTAATTACAGAAGTGTCTAAAACTTGATGCATAAAAAATTGCGACATGTTTTATGACAGATTCTAGGAGCAAACACTTAAATAAGACCTGTCTTACATCTGCATCATTCTTTCCATTTTTCTGTTCTGTCATGGTAACAGACAAATTAAAATAATGGCAGCACCAGATCCATTTCATAACAGACACCAATGGAGACTGATGCACCCCATTGATCTGAATAGGGTCCATCAGGTTTACGCCATGGCCTCTGTCATCTTAAAGTAAAAAAATAACACTGGATGCTGCATTGTTTTTTCCTGTCATTTTAGAAGGATTCTTTAGCGGAGACTTTTAATGGAATTTCCGACACAGATGTGAACCGGGCCTTAATTTGAACCATTGTGTGTATAGAACTTCAATTGTATTTGTTGACTACTAGTAAAAAAAAAAAATGCAAAAAAAGCCACACACTTGTCTCATTGGTCCATAGAACATTTCCCGTGAAGCAGGTTGATAAATTCTTTTTTTTCGGAATTTAGAACAAATTAGCAATGCTGTCTAAATGAAAAAGAACACTGCACAACAAAACCAAAACCTTATCTCTAAGCTTAACTGCGCAGCAAGCAAAAATAAGAAATTATTTGTATATATTTATGTGCAACATATCTTATTAGAATAATTTTTTTTTATTAACGCCCTCTCTCCCCGTTCTATCTGTTCACTCATAAATCCCTAAAGGAAGGGGTCTAGCAGAGGAGACAGTTTAGCTTCACTGAGACATCAGGTTGCAGCTGCCCAATGAGGTGTTTTAAGAGGGGAGTGGAAGCAGTGACACACAGATAGTGTTGGCTGTATAGTGAGTGTTTTATCATATCTCATGATGGACTTACAGATACACAGCACCACCCTATTGTCAAATATTCTCCATGCTGATGCTTGTGTGTGTGTGTCTCCTACTTTCACTTTATGCCCCTCCCCTCTCCATAGATAACTGTGGGCAGCTGCATCCTCAGCTCTCAGTTATGCTGGTTTCTGTACCCTCTTCAATATATATCTCCTGAGTTATTTTAAAGGAACCAACTAATTCAAAAGTGTAACAAAATTAAACAGGAAAATGTAAGGTTAGAGATCTATGACCTCAAGCTGAAGAGATGTTAGAAGATGCAAGAAGAAATGGCCCATGGCAAGCGAATAACAAAAGAATGGTTAGAAAAGAAGGTTTGTGTTTTTGAATAACCAAGTCAAAAGCCTGACTTTAATTCTACTGGGATACTGTCGACTAAAGAGGATTGTGCACACAAGGCATCCCAGAAATATTTAAAATCTGAGATGAAGTTTACAGAAGGGAATGGTCTAAAATTCCTTCTCAGTGTTGTACACATCATATTTGCAGCAGTAGCATTTAGCAGAGATTATTGTTGCAAAAGCGGGTTCTTTCTAAAATACTGTACATGAGCAGTGCAACTGTTTGTGTTATTACTTTATCTAGAATGTGTTTGTCTATAATTTTAGCTTGGCTAACAACAACATTTTATTAGTCATCAATGAAGAGATCCAGGTAATTCTAAGGGCATGTCCCCACGGCAGAGGACAAATACCGGTCGGTTTATCCGGCCGCGGGGGTGGGGGGGGAGGCTTTTCCTCACGATGAGCGGAGAAAAGCCCTCCGCGATCACATTGACATGCACATAGTCCGTCCGAAAACCAGATGGAAGAATGTGCATGTTCAATGTTTTTCGGGCGGAAAACCCGTGCAGTGGGGACTGCTGCACGGGTTCTCCATAGAGCCACGTTGTGCGCGTTTGCGGCCGTTTTTTCAGACGGTCTGCAAAACCGCAAACCGTCTGAAAAACCGCCCGCAAACCGTGCCGTGGGGACATGCCCTAAAGAATTCACTTATCTTTTCTTGCAACTGCATGTAAATGTGGAGTGTGCTCATTCTATCATGCTGTCACAAGATACTGATTTCAATTTTTAAGACTGTGTTCACACACTAGATTCTACAGCGTATAAGCATAGGATTTCAAAATCCTATTAACATGGTATGTAAAAAAATTATCCCAGTGCTCACACACACATTTTTTCCATTTTGAGTCTGAAAGATAAAATACATAACATGCACATTTAGGCCTCGTTCACACGGCTTATTTGGGCACGGATTGGCGCCGTACTCCGCGCCGGATTTGCGCTGCAGTACGGCGCCAATCCGTCCCTGTCATTACGGTAATCCACTGCTCTCATAGAGAACAGTGGATTCCGTCGCTCCTTCCCGCTCGGCGAATCTGCCACGGGGGGAGAAAGTGACATGCACATTATTTACAGCGCGTACGCGCCGTAGATAATGCATTGTCTATGGGGCCGGGAGCGTCCCGCCCCTTATTCACGGCGGATTTGTGAGCTCAATACGGCTCACAAATCCGTCGGGAATAAGCCGTGTGAACACGGCCTTACAGTGCTAAAAAGCAGTTTTAGATCTGTCAGGATTTTTCTGCAAAAATGTGCAATCTGTGAACAGTCTCTTAAATTTTTTTCTTCCATAACATAATAGAGCACTAGCTCTCGGCAAAACTGTTCCTATATATTGTACATGTAGCTATACATAGTCATTTTAATGTTTTAATTTTTTTAGCTAAATTATTTTTTTGCTGAATTGTGGAAAATGATCTAGTTTCTTCAATCTTTACTAATTTAAGCATGAAGATGAGGCAGGCCTCTTCTCATCAGGTGGTTACTTGGTGTTCTGCAAAACTGTCTTTCTATGAATTGGTTAAACTTCTGCCCTCTACATTTACCACTTGGATGAGAGGGGACGTACACTGAAGGTGGAATGCTTGGAAATTTTTCCTTCTGAGGCTCTGTGATTGGTCTTCGTGTGCCGCTTTGCAGTCAATGGGTTTTGTCGCAGCCCATTGCAGTTACATAGAGGGGGGCCCGTTTTGCTTGACAGTAACTTAATATGGGATTTGGTCATCTAGCTCAGAAGCTTTTTGGAGCAGGGCCCATAAATAGCTGTAGAGATGCTTCTGAGGAATGTAAGATGCAGAACAAATGGCCTGAGCCAGTGTCAGTGACTTCTGATGTTGTCGAGTTGTGGGGGAAAAAGTTCCTGCGTAAATCAAAGTATAGAAAAAAATCATAAACATCCATGTACTTTGCATATATAAAACACATACGGTATGGCTTCCTTTTTAGAGTACAATATTATAGTGTGATGGTAAAAGTAAAGTGTACCATTGCTAATATAAAATACTCCTGTTGGTCATGTTTATTGCTTGCAGAACACCACTGCTTAAATAGGAAAGTATAGATTCTCTTTTTTACAACACATACCTGTTCTTAGACATGTCTGCATGCTTGGTAGACCCACACAGTGTATTTATCAGTTGTACTGCCTGTAGATGTGTAGTCTACATCGCACCAAATAAATTGTTATTCTACAGGTTTCCTACTCACACTACCAGTAATCTGAGTTGAGTTAGGGTATGTTCATGCGGGCAAATTTCGGCGCGCATTTCGCGTCGTATTTGCGCTCTAATAGAAGCGAGATGCGTGCCGAAATTACGGTAATCCACAATTCTCATAGAGAACTATGGATTACGCCTCCTATCCCCACTCGGACAATACGATAAGTGACACGTCAATTACTTGCTGCGAATTCGCGCCGTGAGTAATGAATGTCAATGGCGCCGGCGAGCTGTCGCCCCCCCTCCCTCCCCGCACTGTGGGAGTACACGCGTATTGGCGCGACTCCCAAAGCACCCGGCGTAATTGCGGCTGTACTGTATGCACCGCAATTACGCCGTGTGAACATAGGCTTAGACTGTGCCAGCATGGCATACATTTGTCAGAATTACTCTGTCCAATAGTGGCATCAGGGACATAATTAGAATGTATAGGGCCCCATAGCAAAATGAGATGCGCCCCACCACTTAGTAACAAAAAACTGAAACAGCAGCATAAGTAATTAAAGGCATGGATAATAGCGCCATGTATCAGAGATACCACATACTAGTGCTAGATAGACGTCAGCCACCAATTTTTTTATTCTCCAAAATAAAAGAACATTGGGTCACATGTATTATGGCAATTGTGCTAGAATTCTGGCTTACATGCTTTACACCACATCAATTATGTGTTTTAGACAGTTTCTAGACACTTTCGGACCTCATTCAACAAAAGGGGTGTGGTTTTGTGGAAGGAGGGGCGTGACTTGGTGTGCCACATAATACATCAAAATTTTGCCGCAAAAAGTAACATATAATAAGCCAACTAATAGAAGGTGCAAACTCGGACTACATTGTCTAAACCTGTGCCAGGTAACTTTATAAATGTGGTGAATTTAAAACTGTCTAGTCTAAGTTTACAGTAAGGGTATGTTCACACGGCTTATTTTCGCGCGTGCATTTTGCCGCCTACTGCGCTTTATACGCGGCGAAATGCACGGCGTAATTACGGTAATTCATAGCTCTCATAGAAGTGACATGTCGATTGTTAGCAGCGCTCACGCGCCGCTGACAATGTATGTCAATGGGGCCGCGCCCCCCCCCCCCCCCCCCCACAAACGGAGTACGCGCTGATAAGCATGTGCCTCCAAAACACCCGGTGTATTGCTGCACGTACCATACGCACCCCAATACGCCGTGTAAACATACCGTAAGGGCCACATGTATGAAAATTGTCTAGGTTTAAAACTTACTTTATCGCCCATAGCAACCAATGAGAGCGCCCCTTTCATTTTTCCAGAGCACTATATGAAATGAGAGGGGCGCTCTGATTGGTTGCTATGGGCAACAAAGTGAGTTTTAGACCTAAACAGTTTTCATACATGTGGCCCTAAGTGTTAGACACTATTGATAAATCTGCACCTGAATGGGCCCGTTAACCTCTGGGACCCATAGCAGCTGCTTCAGCTATAGGGACATTCGTGACTGGCATGCTATGTGAGATAACATTGAAAAATGTGGCTCACCTGGTCTTACGCTTGATTTAAATACTATGGACAAATTTTAATGACTTTTTTATTATTGGATTATACAGATATACATTTTTGAGTTTGATTCTTTTCTTTTTGATGGCTACTCCGTGGAAACTCTATTAATTGAATGAAAAAAACTGAGTGTCGTGCTAGTACTGTTTATTAGCTCCTTAGACTTTGAACAGAGCAGCAGTGTCTGTGTTTGACTGCTGCTTTGTTCAAACACCCTCACTGTGCAAGTGCAGTGAGGGAGAACGGGGGACTTGGGGTGACCATTTTTTATAATTATTATGGGTCCCAAAGGGGTCAGTTCCAGTGATCAGACGCTTATTACCTATTTTGTAAATAGGTGATAAATGTATTATGGGAAAGCCCCTTTAATTTCCAGAGAAGAGGAGGCATAACTATAACATAATATATAATGTGACAGACATAAAATAATATATATGTAACATCCAAGTTCTAGTTCAAAATTAAATCCCACTATAGTCTTTCAATGATATGCCATCAAAATCTGATTGGTGTGGAATCCCATGTCTCGGGAACAGGCCCCCGAAAGTGATGGCTCAGAAAGTACGGGGCCGGACATGGGGGCGCAGCCCTGGTGGGAGGCCCCTCATGACCCGGCGTGCCGTGCGCCGCGTGAGGTCAGGGGGTGAAGTTGGCGCGCGTCGCACAGCGCGACATGCGCAGTGCGCCGCGGGAGGTTAGGGGGTGGAGTTGGCGCGCGTCGCACGGGGCGGGACCGGTATATAAGCCGAGTCCAGCGCAGTGCAGGAGCAGACACGTGTCGGCACAGGAGTAAAGTGGACACGCGCCAGCCCTGCAAGGATCCTGCCTCAGGCTGATTTGAGGTCTTCAGTTGTTTCTTTCGGCATGGCTAATATTGGTGGGACAGAGGAGCTGCTGGAGCAGCTCCGCCGGGCAGCGGGTGAACGAGGTCCCGGCTGGCTTGAGGAACAGGTGCGGGGTGCACTGGGGGGGGGGGACCTGCGGCTGCGGCCTCTGTCTCCCACAGTGAGGGCCCTAGCATTGCCCCTCGGTCTCGGCGTCGGACTCGCCCCCCTGAACGGTTGAGCCCCGAAATTACACCAAGGGCCCGCATTCGCCGTCGGAGCCCCTCTGGGGACCCTCCGGGCCGGACGGCGCGGCCCTCTGGGCGGTCGCGTGCAGTTCGGTCCGGGAGGAATCCTACCAGGCGGATGGGCCCGACAGGCTCTGTGGTGACGGGTGCTGCGGTTCCTGCATCCGGAGGACGCGCGGCAGCGGCAGGTTCCCCTGGCGAAGAACCGGTCGGGGGGCCCGCCAGGGAGCATCGGAAGAGTGCGGAACCACCAGACTTCAGAGCAAGGAGCAGCACCGGTCCTAGGCGCGACGGTGACGGTTGGTGGACGGCCGGGCCTAGCGGGCTGCTGCCTGACTTGCGGCTTGGGGATCCATCTGGGGATCTCCCATCGAGGGACGTCAGCGAGGATCGGAGTCAGGAAGTCGGGGAAGACACGACGGTGTTCTAGAGCGTGGAGACGAGCGTCGAGGATCGGGCAGCGCGGCTGGCGGGATCACAGCTCCCGTGCAGCCTGGTGAGTCCTCATCTATGTTTGTCTTGGCGCAGGCGGCGCAAGGATTAGCGGCGGGTTTAGCTCCGGGGGTTGGGAGCGGGGCTGCGTTACAAGATCTAGCGGGTAGTTTGCGGGAGTTATTAGCGCGATTCCCGCGTACAACTGGGGGCCCGATGTCTCCCCTTTCGGCCTGGGGGTCAGCGGTAGGGTCACCGGCGGTGCCGCTTCCGCCTCCGAGGGGGGTGGGGGATTTGGGCGCAGGGAGTGGGTTAGCAACAACGGGGACAGGGATAACAGTGTCGGTACAAACAGAGCAGGACTCGGTAGATAGGGTGCGCCTCAACGATAGGGCGAAAGGCGAGGTGTACGTATGCTTTGAGGGCCCGTTGGGCGCTCATTTAAAGAAGGAGGTAAAGGAAAAAATTTGGAACGACGAATACGTCGAAATTTTTTCTCTTCTTCTACTAGAGAAGTTCAACCTAGCAAGGGGAAAACGGGATGAGAGCAATAAAGTAGAAGAGGAGTAGCGTAGGTGGCGGTTGATACCGCAAACTTTTCAAAACTGGCTACAGGAGTTTGCTATTTTAGCGAGCGTGGTGGGGGAAAAGTCCCCTGAGCATTGCTCAGCCTTATTCTGTTATATGGACTCTATAGGGGAGGCGCAACGGCTTACGGGGGGCAGGCGTGGTTACGGTATGACGAGCAATTTCATCAACGTAAAGCGGTGAGGCCATCAATCCGGTGGGACCATAAGGACATCGGGTTATGGTTGAGGGTGATGGCCCCGCCACGCTCCGGCCAGCACTTTCAGGGAGGACCCGGGAGCTCCACTCAGCAGGGGGGTGTCGGGTCTTTTGGGGGCGGGTCCCAGACGGGATTCAAGGCCGGGGTCTGCTGGCAATTTAACGACACTCGATGTTGTTTCGGGACAACCTGCCGCTTTAGGCATGTTTGTTCAGCGTGCAATGAGGCCTCCCATGGGGCATCCCGCTGCATGCGCAGAGGTAAGGGAAAAGGGGCTGGTCCTTCGCAAGGGAGTGACGCTGGTGAACATTCTTGCGATGGAGCCATACCTAAATAGGTATCCGGAGCGTTCGGCGGCGCGTTTACTAGGCGAGGGTTTTCGGGAAGGGTTTCGTATCCCATCCCCCGAAAAATTTACGTTCGGCGTTGTTGCACCCCGAGGTGGTATCGGAAAAGCTGGCAAAGGAGGTGGCATTGGGCAGGATGGCGGGCCCCTTTGCTTCGCGTCCGGTTCCTGACTTGGTGGTCTCCCCGTTGGGGGTGGTGCCAAAGAAGGAACCGAATAAGTTTCGGTTGATACATCACTTGTCCTTCCCGAAGGGTTCGTCGGTCAACGATGGTATTGACCCCGAATTATGTTCGGTGGTATATACATCCTTCGACGCAGCACGTCGCTGGGTTCGGGTTCATGGTCGGGGGGCGTTGATGGCAAAGACAGACATCGAGTCTGCATTTCGGTTACTACCGGTGCATCCGGATAGTACCCGGCTGTTGGGGTGTTTTTGGGATGGGTCGTTTTTTATAGATCGATGTTTGCCGATGGGATGTTCTATTTCATGCTTTTATTTTGAAGCATTCAGTTCGTTTCTGGAATGGTTGGTGCGGGATGTTTCGGGTTTAACTTCTGTTATTCATTATTTGGACGATTTCCTTTGCATTGGCCCAGTGGACTCAGAGGTTTGCGGGTCACTGTTGGCAACGATGCAATGGACAGCGCCGCATTTTGGGGGTTCCATTAGCCCCAGACAAGACGGAGGGGCCTACCACGTCAATTAATTTCTTGGGCATACGCATTGAATCAATGCTGATGGAGTGCCGGTTGCCAGAGGAGAAAGTAGTAGACATGAGGAAAGAGATAGCTAAAGTTTTTGGGTTGTAAGAAGGGTGACGCTTAGAGATTTACAAATCTTTTTTGGGCAAGTTAAAACTTTGCCTGCAGGATTATACCGATGGGGAGGGTGTTTTCACGGCGGTTGGCAGGGGCAACAGCGGGGGTGCGGGCACCGCATCATTTCATAAGACTGACTAGAGGGTTAAAGGAGGATTTAATGGTATGGCAGTCTTTTTTGGCACAATATAATGGGCGTTCGATTATTTTGGAAAAGGGCTGTGAGTAATGCGGATATCGAAGTGTGTACTGATGCGGCGGGAAGTGTTGGGTTCGGGGCATATTGCCAAGGGGACTGGTGCGCGAGGTCTGGCCGGCGGAGTGGTTTAGGGCTGGTCTAGAAATTCTGCAAATTCTATATGAACAGAGGATTTAAATCATAATATCACTGCAAATTATAATCCCTGTTAAAACAAAACTTTTACTAGACCATCTAAAAATAAAAAACTAGACCCATAAAATTACCACTACATACCAAAATGATACAGCATACTGTGCACTATCCGTCGGGTGGAGTAATCGCCCCGATAAAAGGCGGCTCCGCTTTTATGACAGATAATATCACTATATACTGTTATAAACACCTTAAATCCCAGCAATCCCCGACGCGTTTCCCCGAAACAATTCTAGGGTTCATCAGGGGATTCAAAAAACTTTTCGCTGTGGAAAAAGAGTACGCTATATACAACGCATATACAACCTGTCTTGAATGGATATACCTCCATTTAGATTCAATAGGAGACTGATACTTAGCTTAGGTGCTGTCAGGTATAGGAATGATACTCCCCGCAGCTCCTTTGGTATGCTGGCACCCAGGATAAGAGGGAGCGAGAGTTTTTTGAATCCCCTGATGAACCCTAGAATTGTACGGGGAAACGCGTGGGGAATAGCTGGGATTTAAAGGGTGTTTATACACGTAATATAGTGATATTATCTGTCATAAAAGCGGAGCCGTCTTTATCGGGGCGATTACTCCACTGACGGATAGTGACAGTATGCTGTATCATTTTAGGTTATGTAGTGGTAAATTTATAGGGGTCTAGTTTGTATATTTTTAGATGGTCTAGTAAAAGTTATGTTTTAACAGGGATTATAATTTGCAGTGATATTAGGGCTGGTCTAGTCAAGAATTTGGCCTTGCTGGAACTGTTTCCCATTGTGGTAGCGGTGGAAATATGGGGTGAGCGTTTTCGGAACAAGAAGGTCCGCTTTAACTGCGACAATATGGGAGTGGTCCAGGCGATTAATTCCCTAACGGCCTCGTCTCCTCCGGTTCTGTATTTATTGCGCCGCTTGGTGTTGCTTTGTCTGGGATTGAACGCGTGGGTAACGGCGACACACGTCCCGGGAGTAAAGAATGACGTGGCTGATTCTTTATCTAGTTTCCAGTTGGAGCGGTTTCGGGAGCTGGCACCAGAGGCAGCGGCGGTGGGAGCGGAGTGCCCCGAAGACTTGTGGACATGGGTTTTGATTCCGCAAACCGGCTGTTCAGGTTATCGTTAGCGCCGGGGACTTGGGACTCATACCAGACTTCTTGGGCCCTTTGGGAAAGGTGGCTGGAAGGGATCGGGCCGGTATCTTCAGACGGGGAGCGCGCAGCAGGGTTGTTCAGTTTTATCGGCCATGTAGCTGATGAAGGATGGTCAATTTCTAGAGTGTCCCGTTTTGTGTCGGCTTTGGCCTTTGGATTTAAGGCGAGCAGGTTAGTACATGTGACCAAGACTTTTGGAGTGGTTCAGGCTTTGAAAGGGATGAGGCGTGGCAAGAAGAGGGTGGATAGGCGGCGCCCAGTGATGTTTAATTTGTTGGAGCGATTGGGAGCTAAGTTGGTTGAAATTTGTAACTCGGATTTTGAGCTTAGTCTTTTCCGGTTGGCCTTTTCGTTAGCATTTTTCGGTGCTTTTCGCATCGGGAGTTGGTTTGTCCGAGCAGGGCTGTGGAGGGGGGATTAAGATGGGGGGATGTGCAGAGCACGCGGGAAGGGCTAGCGGTGTTTATTAAACGGTCCAAGACAGATCAGGTGGGTAGAGGTAAGCTTGTGCGCTTGGGAGCAGGGGAAAAGGAGCTATAATGTGCCCAGTTCGTAGCTTTCATGAATATGGGGGACGGCGTGGGGAGGCTTCTGGCCCTCTGCTCATTCACGCCGATGGTAGTTTTTTGTCGCGGTTTCAATTGACCGCAGTTTTTCGCCGATGTTTGGAGGGACTTGGTCTGGAGCCGGTTCAGTTTGCGCCTCATTCGTTTAGAATAGGGGCGGCGACAGAAGCAGCGGGATTGGGACTGGATGCAGATTCGGTGCGGAGGATTGGGCGATGGGATTCCGACCGCTATCGGCTATACATACGCCCTCATCTGATTCAGGGTGTATACGGGAAAGGGGGGTAGGAAGGAATGTGTGTGTATTGTTATGACCTGTTTTGGTGTTGTCTTTCTCCTCCTCTTTGCAGGGCAACGATTGATTTGGATTTTTGGGCACTCGTTTGTGCATTGGGGTGCACAACAAGCTGCCCTTCGGGCAAGTGGCCGCCAGTTGGGAATCCCTGAAGAAACGGCAGCAGTTCGGTGGATCGGGAAGCGAGGAATGATCTGGAGTCAGGTTCTTCCAGAGTTTCATCGTTTTGTGTCCTGGGATCGTCCGTCGGATGTGGTGGTTTTTCATGTAGAAGGAAACGATTTGGGCATGCGGCCGATCAGAGAACTAATTAGGGAAAGTGCGCTTTGACTTGCTTCGGCTCTGGTCCACTTATCCTAGATTAGTGGCGGTTTGGTCTGACATCGTGCCGAGGTTGGCTTGGAGGAATGCTGATTCAGTGGTAGGTTTAAATAGGGCAAGAATCAAGGTGAATAAGGCTGTGGCTTCATTTGTGGCGAGAAATGGGGGATTTGTAGTTAGGGAAAGGGAGCTGGAAGGGTGTTGGGGAGTTTTGGAGGAGAGACGGAGTGCATCTGAATGCAGTCGGGTTGATTTATGGTCGCTTTGAAAATTCGGGAAGGGCAGAGAGGGCGTTTTTGGAGCTGTGGGGGGCGTCGCTATCGTGAGGGGTCTCGGTCGCTCGCTGTGGTGGTTTGGGGTCCTAGGCGTCGGTTAAAGGATTGGGGGAGTCCGGGTTCGGCTTGGCTCCCAGGTGTCTTGGATGGACCGGGCTGGTGAAAGTTTTGGGGGTCCACATGGGCAGAGTCCTTGGGAGCAGGTTGCGGAGTGGTTAGCCGCCTGAGGTGGCTTTTTGGGGCCCTGAAGCCGGGGGATGGCTGGGGGCAAAACAGCGGTGTGAAAGGAGGAGTTTTGCCAGTCCCTGGTGGTGGATTATTGATTTAACTCCAAGGGCCTCAGCCCCAAGTTGGTGGTTTAAGGATGGCATTAAAGAGGTCGTGGAAGGTTGTTGGGGGTATCGGTTTTTTAGGGGCAAAGGGTATGTGATGCTCATTGCAATAACTGTTGATTATGGTTATTTTATATGTTATTTATTTGTATGTTTAATAAAATGGCTGCTGTGGCCAAAATTATCCAATCCGAGACTCCGTGTCTTTATTATTATATAACTGTGGGGGGGGATTGGAGGGGTTGGCCAGAAAATAGCAGAGTATCGGCGTTGCCTAGGGTCAAGTACGGGGCCGGACATGGAGGCGCAGCCCTGGTGGGAGGCCCCTCATGACCCGGCGTGCCGTGCGCCGCGTGAGGTCAGGGGGTGAAGTTGGCGCGCGTCGCACAGCGCGACACGCGCAGTGCGCCGTGTGAGGTCAGGGGGTGAAGTTGGCGCGCGTCGCACAGCGCGCCATGCGCAGTGCGCCGTGGGAGGTTAGGGGGTGGAGTTGGCGCGCGTCGCACGGGGCGGGACCGGTATATAAGCCGCGTCCCGCGCAGTGCAGGAGCAGACGCGTGTCGGCATAGGAGTAAAGTCCCCCCCCTCCCGCCCTATGAAGGTGTGTTGTGGATGAAAAAGGGGTTTGCAGAGAGGACTTAAACGGTTGGGGCAAAGTTTGGGGGACAAGGGAGCTGGTCGTCACAGTGCAGCGATTTGGGGTCCTTGGAGTCGGTTAAAAGGGTTGGGGGAACAGGTTTCGGCTTGGCTCCCAGGTTCCCTTGGATGGACCGGGCTGGCGAAAGTTGGGGCTCCACAGGGCAGAGTCCTTGGGAGCAGGTTGCGGAGTGGTTTAGCCGCCTGAAAGGGGGCTTTTTGGTGCCCTGAAGCCGTGGGTTGATGGCTGGGGGCAAAACAGCATGTGAAGGAGGAGTTTCCGGGCCAGTCCCTGGTGGTTGGATTATTTATTTTAAACTCCAAGGGCCTCAGCCCCCAAATTTGGTGTTTAAAGATGGCATTAAAGAGGTCGGGGGAAGGTTGTTGGGGGTATCGTTTTTGGGGGCAAATGGTATGTGATGCTCATTTGCATTTAAATTTGATTATGGTTATTTTATATGTTATTTTTTTTTGTATGTTTAATAAAATGGCTGCTGTGGCCAAAATTATCCAATCCGAGACTCCGTATCTTTATTATTATATAACCGTGGTGGGGGATTGGAGGGGTTGGCCAGAAAACAGCAGAGTATAGGCGTTGCCTAGGGTCATGAAAAGCCAGCCACACTTGCACACAACTTTCCATTCTGTTCTATGGGAGTTTCACACAAATCCAAACATACCGCTCACTTGGAACTCCCATAAAACAGAATGTAAAGTCATGCACAAGCGCAACCAGCTCTTTATTTTAAGCCAACACTTTTGGGAGCTGAAAGATCTGCACTGCACATGTAGGAAAAGATTAAATGATGTTGTCAATACACTACTAATAAACCTTAAAGGGGTTGTCCAGCAGAAGAAAAAAAATCTTATGTGGGGCCAAGGTAAAAAAAAAAAAAAGTCATAAACACCCGCTTTGGAGCTTCCCAGGATCTGCTCCTCTTAGTTCTGTGTTCTTGTCCCGACACACAGGAAAGTCTTGAGCTCCATTGTAAGTGAGTGGAGTGTGAGCCTCACCTGTGTGTCGGGATGAGGTCCCAGAGCGGGTCCCTAAAATCTTTAAAGCAGCAAGGGACAGGTAGGTATAACTTTTTCTTTTTTTCCCCCTACCCTGGCTCTATGTAAGATTATTTTTTCTTCTCTAGACAACTGCTTTAAAGGACACCAGAGAATTGAGGAGTGTAGCTTACAGGCATTAAGAGGAAACCCATAACTGAAGCCAACAGAGTGGAGCAAAAACACATTGAAAGCACAACCATAGAGTTACTGTATATACAGTATATATGACAAGTGTGATATTAGTGTGCTGCATTTTGTGGGGAGACATTGTTACCATCGAGCAATTATTGCACTGTTCAAAGAAAACAAAAACTTAAAATCTTTCATAATAAACATTTAGCTTCCTTAGGAACCTGGGATTTTATTTTCCAGCACAATGGACTTACAATGTCACATTTATGTAAGCAAATGGGCCTACGAGGGATAGTCCGGTTGTGCCTAAGTACATATTTCCTGGAGACATTTCTGCTGGACTGAATTAGAACTTGAGTGGATAAGTCATAAGTGTTAAGCAAGATGTGAGCTATTATGGGCTTTGCCAGTTGTTCCTCCTTTGCTGCAGTCTTCACTTGGATGGACTGTACCAACTGTAAACTAAGCTCATAGGCTAAAACAAAAAGGTCTGTTTAACCTCATCATTACCAGGAGCTTCTCCCTTCACGAGCAGTTGTAATGGTTTGAAACACCTTTACTGTTTAAATTATGTTTAAAAGGATTATAATTGTGAATGATCTGATTGCAGTAATGACATTTGTTTGCATGCATATCCTGTAGTAATCAGAAACTGTATTTCTGTATAATAATAATCACTGTATAATCAGATATAGAAAATCAAACAAATTTCCCAGAAAGCAGTGTTTATAGTTGTGCATCAAGCACAACTCAGGAGGTATACAAGTCGCATTGTCTCACAGGGCAAATCACTCATCCCTGCTGAAAGGGGCACCACCAATGGCCCAGCACCCATGGCTTGTGATGTCCGTTGATTGATTTTCAGTGCTATTCGATCATTGTAACACTGTTATTTGGTTATCATATGTAAGCACTATTTAAGCACTGAATGCCAATGTTTAGGTATTTTATTGAGCGATTTGGTCCTTTAATGTCCATTTTATTTGAGTATTGTATGATGATACTCACTTGTGCAGCACTAATACTCAAACACTATAGAATGCACTATTTTAGCACAATGTATTAATAGTATCACTGCATAATATTGATGCTTAAAGGGGTGTTCACACCGGTCAGCTCTCAGCTAGCTGCGAGCTTACCATGCATGATAATGAGGAAGGCGGGGCTTGTGGCCATCTTCTCCATTTACTTCTATGGGAGTTCCAAATTCAGCTGAATGTGCGCACTTGGCTATATTCGGGAGCTCCCATAGAAGTAAATGAGGAGGAAGGCTTCGTGGGAACACTCTTGTAAGCTGTGTGTAGAAGGGTTTTTTGACCAATGTATGGTATCGGAGACATAACTTAAATCTCCTGGGCCCCAATGCAAAATGTATAAAAGGAGCCCCACCTACCAAGTACCTACTCATCATAATACTGGTGTCTTTTTTTGTGGCAGAGAGGCCTCATAGATCTGGCAGGGTCTAGAGCCTGATAGTGACTGCTACCCCTGCACACCCTATACCTACGCCCCTTGTATGGTAGTGTTATTTGGGTGCCATGTTATTATAATTGGGCACTGTAATGCATAGTTATAAGTACACTATATGATATTAAGTCATACAAGGGATACTGACAGAATGTACCACACAAAGCACTATCCAACCTAAGGCCAGACTTGATTGAGTTCTTATGTTGCTGATATGTGGATAATCAAGATTGTCTATATATGTAATACAGATTGTCGCTATTTTGGGGCCTGCAGTGACAAAAATCTTTGTAGATTATATTATACTGCAAACCGTGCACCTTTTGCAGCATACCTGGTGCCTGGTTATTCCTAAGGAGACTGCCTAGATTTGCAAATGAAGTGACAGATAAGTGAGGTGGATTATGTTAAGAATCTTGGAAGCTGTGGGTGCTTCTTGCCTTAAGTGAAGTCTTCTCTGAACAATGCAGTGTTTATCCTACAGCCATTAATTGGCTTAACTTTATATCTGACAGTCTAAGACGAAAGGTAAAATTATACTCAAATATAAGGAGATTTCATATACAGTGGTGAAAAAAAGTATTTAGTCAGCCACCAATTGCAAGTCCTCTCACTTAAAAAGATGAAAGAGGCCTGGAATTGACATCATAGGTAGACCTCAACTACGAGAGACAAAATGAGAAAACAAATCCAGAAACTCACATTGTCTGACTTGGAAAGAATTTATTTGCAAATTATGTTGGAAAATATGTATTTGGTCACCTACAAACAAGCAGGATTTCTGTCTCTCAAAGACCTGTAACTTCTTCTTTAAGAGGTTCCTCTGTCCTCCACTCATTACCTGTAGTAATGGCACCTGTTTGAACTTGTTATCAGTATAAAAGACACCTGTCCACAACCTCAAACAGTCACACTCCAAACTCCACTATGGTGAAGACCAAAGAGCTGTCGAACGACACCAGAAACAAAATTGTAGCCCTGCACCAGGCTGGGAAGACTGAATCTGCAATAGGCAAGCAGCTTGGTGTGAAGATATCAACTGTAGGAGCAATAATTGGAAAATGGAAGACATACAAGACCCTTCATAATCTCCCTCGATCTGGGGCTCCACGCAAGATCTCCCCCGTGGGGTCAAAATTATCACAAGAACGGTGAGCAAAAACCCCAGAACCACACGGTGGGATGTAGTGAATTACCTGCAGAGAGCTGGGACCAACGTAACAAAGGCTACCATCAGTAACACACTACCTGCAGTGCCAGACGTGTCCCCCTGCTTAAGCCAGTACGTGTCTGGGCCCAGCTGAAGTTTGCTAGAGATCATTTGGATGATCCAGAAGAGTATTGGGAGAATGTCATATGGTCAGATGAAACCAAACTAGAACTGTTTGGTAGAAACACAACTCGTCGTGTTTGGAGGAGAGAGAATGCTGAGTTACATCCAAAGAACACCATACCTACTGTGAAGCATGGGGGGTGGCAACATCATGCTTTGGGGCTGTTTCTCTGAAAAGAGAAAAGGATGGCTGATCCGTGTACATGAAAGAATGAATGGGGTCATGTATCGTGAGATTTTGAGTGCAAACCTCATTCCATCAGCAAGGGCATTGAAGATGAAACGTGGCTGGGTCTTTCAGCATGACAATAATCCCAGTTCCGGCTCCAAATATCTCATTGCGCGCAGCGCATTAGGTAAGCTTTTGTGATTTATGGCTCTTATATATCATAGCCTATGTATTATCACTTTGTAAATTTATAATCCCTGATAACCCGTTTTGGTAGCGACGTGGACATTAATATATCCACAAAATATATCTATATCATTTATCATGACCTTATGAGGATTACTTCACAATAATCATCTATAATAAGTATGGATATTTATCCTTTTGGGATACTTTATAGATCACTCCCCTTCTTTTAGGAGTTCCCTCAGATGAAATTGGGAGACATAATTATTAATGTAGAATGTACATCATGTTGTGATACTTACGGATATATATATTCTCTTAAAAATTCTGATAGGTTAAGGTTTAGTGTTATATTATGGGTCAATTTGACTGTAGATTGTAATAATATATGTTATACAGTCCCCTTATTTTTTTCATTTTTTTCATTATGGCCCCCTCCTTCCCTTAGCTCCCCCCCCTCCCCCTCCTTTTTTTTCATTGTGGCCCCTTTTCTATTGTGGTTCCTTTTTCTATTGTGGCTCCTTTATTATGGAATAAATACTGTGGTCTATATTGTATTTTGCTTATGACATTTATTTGTTTTCTTATGTATATATATATTTATTATTGTTTTCTTTTTGCCATTGTATTCTAATAGGTATAGAAAAGTTAAAAAGAATTGACTAAGAAATGTAAAAAAACTGGTGAAGTGAGTAATAATGTTTTTAAAGTTTTTTTTATGTCTTTAAACAAAAATTTTTAATTATATTTGTTGTGTTCTAACAACTTGTGTATACTAACCTTTTTTTTGATTTTTTTTTGTTTTAGGATTCTTTAAAAAAAGGCCTTTAGGCCCCAAAAACGTCAGGATGATGAATTTTTATTTAAAATAAAAAGTTTGTTATGTGTTCTATAAAGCGGGAAGGTCTGATATTGCTAAATAAAGTTTTGATTGAATTAAAAAATGAAGTGTTGGTGTGAACCTTTTAAAAAAGGACTGATAATTTTTTTGGTGTGACCCCCCTTTAAAACCGAAGGTGCGAAGAATTTCTCTGTCCCATTTTCTTTTTGTTTTTGGCCCCAATACAAGGGACGGGTTTTTCTTATGATTTTTCTAGGGCTAAACAAATTAGGGTAGAACAATTTTCCACGTTTTTCTCATGTTCCACCCATGAATTTAAAGCAAGGGACTATGAACGATTGAAACGAAAATTAGTTGCACTAAAATGCACTTTTGCCGTTATGGAATATTTTTAGAAAACAGGTTTTCCCCAAGAGGTTTCGTGTATTTGCGTCAATTTTTTTTCGGATGTACAGTTTAAATTAAAATTTGAGGGAATCCTTAAAACAAATGTTGTTGGGAAATTTATGTTACTTAATGTGGAATTCCTTCAAAATCTATCGATGAATTGAGAGAAGATTAATTGTATGGGAACAAACTACCCATTTCTCGAAGAAGCTGGAATAACATCAAAAAAAAACCAAAAAAATGATTGATGAACACAAAAATATAGAATCCAAAAAAAGAAAGAATTTTGAGGGCCTGGGGACTATCAACAAAAACGGTCATAGATGGCAATGGGAAGGTCTTATGGGGAAGAATATGTACTTTGGTTTTGATCTGTCCGTCTTCTGAGAGGATACCTCTGCTTCCCCTTTTGAGATCAATCTTTTTTTGGACGGGCGAGGCGGGGCCAGAAAAAACCCGAGGAAGATTAGGGGGGGAAGGGAGGAAGAAATCCACTAGGGGGACCCAAAACATCAACCCGGTCCCAGGTAAGGGGGATCATCGTGGTAAAATTTTAAAATCAATCTTCCCGCGGATTTCCCCTTTTAAAAAAAGGGATTGTCCTTTAGCCCCAGTTGCCATTCCCCACATTTGTATTGGAGCAAGAGAACAATTTTTTCAGAACGGTTTCGGTTAAAGGGTTCAGTTCGGTGATGACAGAATTTTGGAAACCCAAAAGATGAATGTATTTTCATTAAACATTTGGGTCTTTTTAAAGAAAACAAGTATATGCCATAAAGACAGGTGGGGTAAAAAGAAACATATGAAACCCCCTTACACAGATCGGATTGATAAAAACCTTTTGGAAGTAAAACGGGAAAAATTAAATTCTTTCGAAAATTCTACAGAGGAACGGGGCTTGTTCCTTCAAAAAAAACCTCTAAACGATAAAACCAGCGAAAAAAGGGGGGGGTATCGTAATTATGGTGGAAAATTAAAAAGGAAATTGAAAGTAAAAACTTGCTGAACGGTACCTATGAGAAATTGAAATACAATCCCGAAAGGAGTACAAGACGTATTAAAATTTTAATTATTAAAATCTGGGAAAAAAGAGGTTTTTGATATCCCCATTGTGAATTATTGACAAAACAGAAACCCCTTTTGCCCCGGTATTCTTGTATTACCAAAGTACTAAGAGATTGAAATCCAGGGGCCCCCCATTGTCCGTCCACAGAATCGATTTGTCCCCTCTAGCCTTTTTTAATAGGTATTATCACCAGTAATCCGCACACAAAATTTTTATCTAGACACCACTGCTTTCTTGAAAAATTAGAGCCTTTCAATCAATTGATAATAGAGATCTTTTTTGAATAGATGCAATACCCTTTTACCTCAATTGAAATGAAAAGGGTATTAGGGCCACGAAAAAGGTATTGGGATGGTCAGGGTTAAATCTTAACAGAGGAATTTTTGTTTGGCCCTTCCAAATTAATTGGGGGAAAAATTATTTTTTTTTTGGGAGATTTTTTTAATCAAAAGGGGTGGCTGGGGGCTCCAATATGGCCCCCCTATGCAAATCCCCCATATGTCAGAGATAGAAAAAATTATATTTACAAATTTATTGTTTCGGACCTGCAAAATTCGGGTTCGTTATATAGAGCATATTTTGCATATGGGGGGGCCCAGAGTCCTCCATTTTGGAATTTGTTCAATTCCTGAATGGAATATATCCAGAATTGGGTTTCACTGCAAATTTTAGTGAAACAGAGATTAATTTCTTAGACACCTTGATCAAAAAGGACCCCACAGGTAGACTACATTTTGACCTTTATCAGAAGTAAAATGATCGTTTATTTCCCCGGGATTACCTATAAACCATCCTAAATCTAAAAAAAAGGCCCTTTAGGCCCAAAATTTAAAGGGTTGACAGGTTGTTCAGACCGAACACACGGGAGATTCGGTTGGGAGAGATGGCTCCGTTTTTCACAGGGGGGTTCCCCGGAGCCCTCTTGGGGGCGAAAAAGAAAAACATGTGGGTGAAACAGGAAAATTAATAAAACTAATGACAAAAAAGCGAAACGCATTGCTTGTATCATAATACCATCCCTTTTTGGGAGAATACAAGGGGAGTCGGAAAAATTGGCCCCTTCTGAAACCGGCATTCTAAGATGAGGAATTTAAAACCCCCCCAATCAGTGTACAAAAGATCCTTAATTTTCGAGACAAAATAGTTGGGGGGATGTGGGGAAGTCTAATCAAATTTTTAGAAGACTTTTTTACCAGCCAAAGAACTGGAAATTTCCATGTCTTGGTTGGGTATTTTAATGTTATTAAGGGAGAATATTTGATCATCCAAGACAGGCAAACGGATTTTGGTCAAAGCAATTCTATAGTGCGAATTCGGTTCGTTGTTATTGTAAAATGCCTTGCGGTCTGATAATTGGGGAACTACCCAGCGTGTGCGAGACCGCATAGCAAAGCTAGCCCTTTTGGGAAATGAATTTCCCACCAATTCCGACCTTTTTTTGAATGGAAACATATGTGTCCAAAATTCGTTTTCAGGTTTTGACTCTGTACAAATTTCCCGCGTGGGGAGACGGTGCGCTATTAAAACAAGAGAATCATTTTGGGTTCACCGTTTGAGACGTTTTCAGGGACTTAATAGGGTTTGATTTTTTGTATAACTATATTTTTGATGATTCGCTTCTGGTTTTGACCATTTTGGGCTCTTGCCTACCCTATTTATGTGGATAAATTAGATTTCCTTTGTTTTTATGTTTTTTGGGGGTTGGATGGAATCCCTTTATAATTGGCGTATAATTAGGTTAAAATGGTAAATTTTTTTTTGGCTGAAAAAAACGTTAGAATTTGTAATTTTCTAATTTTCTGTAATTTTTATAAACCCTTTGGAATTCTTGTAAAGGAGGTTTTAAATTTGTAATGTTTTTATCTGTGGGTTCTTATGTGGCTTAAAAATTCAAATTTGGGGATTTTAAAATTTTCCCCCCCCTTTTAGCACATAATTTCCTTATATATTTTAGTTATTTAGCTTATATCAAGGATGGGTTAGACGTATGGATGTGAGTTTATGTTGGAAAAATTTAGATCGGTTTGTTTCCCCTTTTTAATTTTGTCATTTATAAAAATCAGATTACGTGAGCCACTCTTTAGAGTTTAAAAATATGCTCTTTTATTTTATTTTATTCCATTTACTTCCTTTCAAGATTGGGTGCCTGCTGGTCTCAATGAAGATCTGGATTGCACATAGATTCCGGTGTGTACTTGTGACATCAGCTGGCAAGCTTGGGGGGCTGTGTATCTCGGCGTCCCTGTCAAATAAGGGCAGAGCTTTCGCAGCCCGGGGGGTAATTTAAAAACCCGCGGAAATTTAAAAAATGCCCCGTTCCCGGTCCCAAAAATTATTGGCGCAGCGCTTAGGTAACTTTTGTGATTTGGTTTTTTTATGCTATGTATTATCACTTTGGGAAATTTATAATCCCCGATTAACCGTTTTGGTAGCGCTGGAATTAAATATCCACAAAATTTTTTTTTTTTATTTATCATGGAACCCCTTTTGGGATTACTTCACATAATCATCTTAAAAAGTTGGGGATTTTATCCTTTTTTGGGTATTTTTGACCTCCCCCTTCTTTTTAGGAGTTTCCTTAGATGAAATTTTGGGGGAATAATTTTAAAAGTGAATGTAAACATGTTGTGATACTTCGGATATAATTTTTTAAAATTCTGATAGGTTAGGTTTGTGTTATATTTGGGGCAATTTGACTGTAGATTGTAATAAAATTTTGTTTTACAGTCCCCCATTTTTTTCATTTTTTCTTTTTGGCCCCCTTGTTCCCTTTCCCTCCCCCCCTCCCCCTCCCCCTTTTTTTTCTTTTTGCCCCTTTTTATTGTGGTTTCCTTTTTTTATTGTGGTCCTTTATTTGGAATAAATCTGTGGTTATATTGTATTTTTTTTATGAATTTTTTTGTTTTTTTGTATATATTTATTTTTATTGTTTTCTTTTTTCATTGATTTAATGGTATAGAAAAGTTAAAAAGAATTGCTAAGAAATGTAAAAAAACTGGGAAGTGAGTAATAATGTTTTTTAAAATTTTTTTATTTTTTATTAAAAACCAAAAAAAAATTTAAATTTATTTGTTGTGTTACTAACAATTGTGTTAAACAATTTTTTTTTGTCATTTTTTTTATTTTTTTAGAGATTCGTTGAAAAAGGGCCAATTTGGGACCCAAACGTCAGGATGATGAATTAATTTTTATAAAATGAAAAGTATAGATTGTGTTATGAAGCCCCGGTGGTTTGAATTTCGCAAAAAAGTTTTGAATGAATTGAAAAAATGAAGTGTTGGTGTGAACCCTTTTACGAAAGGAAAATCCCCAAGCACCTGCCAAAGGGCAAAAAAAGGGCTGGCTTATAAGAAAACATTTCAGGTCCTGGAGTGGGGAGCCATGTTTTCAGATCTCACCACCCCTGAAAACCTTTGGGGGAGTTGAAGTCCGTGTTGCCCCGCACCAGCCCCAAAAAAATACTGCTCTAGAGGAGATTGCAGGAGGAAGGGGCCCACTACCGCAACGTTTGTGTAACCATGTGAAGACTTACAGAAAACGTTTGACCTCTGTCATTGCCAACAAAGGATGTATAACAAAGTATTGAGATGAACTTATGTTATTGACCAAATACTTATTTTCCACCATAATTTGCAAATACATTCTTTCCAAATCAAAACAATGGGATTTTCTGGATTTGTTTTCTCATTTTGTCTCTCATAGTTGAGGTCTACCTATGATGTCAATTACAGGCCTCTCATCTTTTTAAGTGGGAAATTTGCACAATTGGTGGCTGACTAAATACTTTTTTTCCCCATTGTACTCACAATTCAACAATAAAGCAATCGTCGTAGCAATAACAAACTTACTATAAGTAGCTCACTTTGACATATCCTAGCACAATCAAATCGCACTGGCCATAATGCCCTGTGGCAATGAGCAAAAATAAAAAAAATATCAGGGCACAATTCCTGTAAGAGAACTCCTATCAGCTAGTGTAAAAACACAGTCAAGAAGAAGGTTATTAGTAAGAAACACCACGAAACAGACCTACACGTCAGTGCCGATTGTGTTCTGCTTTAGTAGTACAAGTCCAAGTGGAGGTGCATCAAGTTGCAGTTAAAGTCTCTATTCATACAGGTTATATTAAATCCATAACTTTTAGTTTTAAGGACATCGCTTCAATGACAAGTGTGTGCTGGGACGTTTCGGCTATAACAGTGGCACATGACCCTGCTACATCATATAGCTCAGAGACAGATTGACAGAAGCTGTAATAGCCGAAACGTCGCATCACATTCTTGTCACTGAAGCTATGTTCTTACAATTTAATAAGTGATGGGTTTAATATAACCTGTATGGATAAAAACAAACTTTAACTGCATCTTGAGGTGTGCCATGGATTTATCCTGAAGCTATTTACGATTATTGTGATTCCACCAAGAGCACTTCCCTACTTCAGAGATGTGCAGAACCAATTCTACTATTCTGTTCAAGTGGAGGTCTCCTGATGCTCCTCTACTGGGATCACTGCTTATCTTTAAATTTTAATTTATTTTGCAATGTGTATAAGCTGGTGTACTGCTTACAATAGACAAGGGTGGACTTGCACAAGATAGAAAGCACAAAAAGAGGCTCTGAATACTCCAGCTAGTGGCCTTCCAACTACATGTGTCAGTGTGACTGTTACTGCAGACGCCTTTAGGCTGAGCACAGAGACCCAGTAGCACTATGTTAGTTCTACGTGTTTCAGAAATGCCCGATTAGGGAATCCTTTTCAGCAGTTCCAGAATGTGTGGGATAATCATGGCACTATTGAGTCTCTGTACTCAGCCTTATGACATCACTAGTGACAGCCATGCCGAAACGTGTATTTGGAAGGCAACCAGCCGGGGCTTTTAGAGTCCGTCTACATGGCAAGTGTAAAATGACGGTCGCATTCTATTTAGGAATCTGAACGTATTTTGTCATCTTTTGAATGGTTTTGGTGGACGGTTATGTCCGTGGTTTGCGGATTTAGCCATCTCCCTTAACCATTGAATAGTAGACCTTTGCAAGATTGCACATATTTAGAGTTTGTCGGCTGAAAACCCATTCATTAGAAAACAACTACTGGGCGGATTTTCTATTGATGTCTACAGGACTGGTTGACAGTCTGTTTTCAGCCGGTTTTCAAATCCCAAAACCGAATGAAAACCCTTGCCGTGTGAATGTACCCTTAGAGCTACGTTTTTTGTGTCTCTTATTCTTTGCAAGTCCAAAGCATTATTACCAGCAGAACGAATCAGAATGTGACAAGCCAGAGGACAATACGCAAACATACTGGGAAATGGAGCCAAGGGTCAGAATCGGGAGTAATGCAAGAGGTCCTGAATAATCCTAGGGGCGAGTCAATTCCTCAAAGCATTCACCAGTAGGGAAGCTAGGCTTGAACTCCTTATCTCCCTCCCGTCACTCACATTTTCCCCACCCTTGGTTGAACTTAATGGGGCTTTTGTCTTTTTTCAACCGTACTAACTATGTAACTAAGTAGTCAGTGTACAGCTTATACAACACTGTAAATTTGGTGTGCCCTCAGAATAACTTAACACACAGCCATCAATGTCTAAACCGCTGGCAACAAAAGTGAGTACACCCATAGGTGAAAATGGATAAATGTGGCCCAAAGTGTCAATTTTTTGTGTGGCCACCATTAGTTTCCAGCACTGCCTTAATTCTCTTGGGCATAGAGTTCACTAGAGTTTCATGGGAATCCTCCTCCATGACAACATCACGGAGCTGGTGGACCTTTCGACCTTCCATTTGAGGATGCCTCACAGATGCTCAATAGGAGTTCGGTCTGGAGACATGCTTGGCCAGTCCAGCACCTTTAGCCTTATTTTCTTTACCAAGGCAGTGGTTGTCTTGGTGGTGTGTTTGGGGTCGTTATCATGTTGGAATACTGTGGCCCAGTTTCTGAAGGGAGGGGATCATGCTCAGCTTCAGTATGTCACAGTACATGTTGGCATTCATGGTTCCCTCAATGAACTGTAGCTCCCCACGCACTACAGTTGCCCCAAACCATGACATTCCCACCACTACTTGATGGTAGGAAAGACACACTTGTCTGTGTATCCTCACCTGGTTGCTACCACACAAGCTTGACACCATCTGAACCCAAAAAAGATTTTTTTTGTTCTCATCAGACCACATGGCATGGTTCCAGTAATCGATCTCCTTAGTCTTCTTGTCTACAGCATACGGTTTGCAGGCTTTCTTGTTCATCATTTTTAGAAAGGCTTCCTTTGGGATGACAGCCATGCAGACCAATTTGTGCAGTGTGTGGCGTATGGCCTAAGCACTGACGGGCAACACCCCTCACCTTTTAACTTCTGCAGCAATTGCTGGCAGCTCCCAACATTTATTTTGAAAAGACAAAAATTTGGATATTTATGCTGAGTACGTGCACTTAACTTCTTTGGTTGACCATGGTGAGGCTTGGTCTGAGTGGAACCTGTTTTGTTGAACCAAATGTATGGTCACAACAACAACCCACACAAATGCTGTAAAAAAAAGAATAGGTTAAAAGGAATTGAATATGCACACCATGGATAGGGTGTTCAGTGAAGGGTTTAATCCAGGGATGCTCGTAATAGCTTGAGGTAAAGATCCATTGACACACATAAAAAATGAAAGGTCAGGTGTTCTATTATGTACATGTAGTGGTGCAAAAATTATATAGTGCTCTCTTAAATTAGGAGTCCGATTCAACTGGAAACTTGCATGTATGGATTGGATGTTAGAAGAAGCTGAAGAGTGTGGATCATCCAAAATTTGTTGCAGCTGGTGGAGCGTAGTGGAGATTGGAATTTCTCTGTTTT